>JAGDQP010034395.1:0-20134 GCA_022664845.1 Lepisma saccharinum | reverse complement strand
AAAATACAAGGAGATTTATATGCGAATGTGTATAGCGCATCGCAGTAATGACGACAATAGGTTTATTCAAGATTAATAGGCACATTAAAACAATTAAAGTTTCGTGACACTATTTGCTTCCGATTATTGTGAAATGAACTTCAGTATGACCATGAAAATTGCACTCTGGAATAAATTTGAACACAATTCCTTAATAAGTTCCGAAAAATGAACATGACACGTATCAAGAGAAACCGCTTTGAAAACCCCAAGTAACTAATGATTTGAAGAAAGCGTTGCCAGTCCTGACCAGCACTCTTATTGCATAGCCTGGTGTAATCTCTACTATGTTAAATAAGGTTTGCAAAACATGCGTCGTACCCTCTGTTATCGTGCACTGTTCTACTAGCATATATTCCTGTGTAATAGCTGCTATGGTGCTGTGTAGATGATGAAAAAAGCTTCGTACCATAATAGGTTAACTAGCCTATTTCCCTATGTAATCTCTCCTATGTTAAATAGGGGCAGGAAAGGGTTCGTTGCCTGGTCTAATCTCTGCTATGTTAAATAAGGGTTGAAAAAGGTGATATATTCTTTCACGAACTCCTTTTCATGTTAACATACTTTCCATGTAAAAAATGGGGTTGGATACTTTCATAAGGAATGCGAATCGACTACTTGCTATCATCCAGTTATGGAAACATCATACAATTTTCCACAAAGAGGTAATCAAGTTTTGAATATGCTACTTACCGACTCGCGCCTTTACGTCCTAGACTCTCAGCACAATTTCTACGTGTGCAGGCTCTCTCTACACAGGTTGCTTTCGGCTCATAGCATGGCACATTTCACACTACTCCAGTACTACGCCACCTGGTCTTGTTTATATTGCATCTTGAACTGCCAGGCTCTATTTTGCTGTCTCTTTCTTCTTTGTTCCAGGAAAGGCACAATGTGGGGTGTGGTCAACAACTGAGAGACCACATGGGTTATTGAGGTGAGGCTAGGACTGGGAAAGCAATAGGTCATATCTCACGTGACTGTACCATCCCAAAATTCGCATCAATATGGCAAATCAGGACAGCCTTTATATATAGTATATATATAGTGGCCCTGGCTTTATAAAGACTTATAATATATGTAAACCATTACAAATATTTGAATTAAACAACTACGCTGTAGATTCAAATAATGTAGGGGTCAAACATACGTTTCTGAAATCCTCAAACTAAGTTACTTGGACGAATTATTTTATTGTTTTCAATTTCTATTTGCCTATTGGGTACCAGAATTCCCATTCACTCACAATGTTTCATTTTTATAACATCAATAAATCAGAATGGTGACATCCCAACACGACCATCATTACGGATTTATTTTCGTAACAACATGCCAATGCTGAGCTTGCTTTCATAAAAGTGGGACATATTCTCAATGAATGAAAATCCTGTTTCGTGACTGAGAAGTGAAAATAATTAGATCATGAGATAAGTCATGTGAGTAATTATGTTTGTTTTGGGGATTCAGCATGTTTTATTTTACATTGACCATTGAATTTTCAATACAAATATTGAAAGCATTCATTAATCCATTTAGGTATATGGGGAAATGCGCATGCTACCCGTATAAGATTTGTCAGGTGAAGGATAGCAAACTCAGGATTAACTGACCAAGTTTTCCGGTATTTATATTTTCAAAAATGTAATTTTCAGTAGACAATAAGTACTACTGACGAATAGGGTATTGCATGCTAAACAATGACAGAAGGAAGTTTTGCAGAAAAAAGTCATCTGATATGACGTAAGGCGGTATAAAACAAGTAAGACGGTGTGCAGTCGGCTGACTGTGCATGTAAGCTACCGCAAGGCATAAGCAGAGATCTTCCTATTTGGGAGATAAATCTTACGTTGGAAAGAATGCCTAATCCAATGACACGTGAAACATATGTCTAGTTTTCGCAGTTCCTAAGTTATAAATAAATTGTCCCCGACCCATTAGCAGAACTACTTGTGCAATGGATTTGACTGAACATTACCTTCACAACCACGCTCCAATCACCTTCATATAGCTGGTAGTTTCTAGATTTAAAATTACTCCATATCTTTGACACCAGTCCAGCGATTTACATTAATGCTTTGAACTCGTCCTGCCGAGGCCATTGCAACTCCACCTTGACCACCTTCCTAGCCTTGGTTTGGAATTGCACTTCTCAGAATCTAGGGAACTACCTCTGTTATCAGAATGGATACGTGTCTGTACTGTTCTTGCTGGGACCATTCTAATTACATCTAACCACTTTCCTAACCCTGTTGCAAAAGTTCAAATCCATCGGAAACATCCCTGTGATTAGGTGAATGATACGGAATTTAACTCGTTTTGCTAAGGATTTTCCAGCGACACATGAACCACTCTTCTGACCCTAGTAATGCCATAGATATACATCGACACTTATTTCCGGCACGACTCCTGCAATGGGTATAAGTTACACTGATTTGAGCCAGTCTCGTGAAGGTATTTGCAACAATACCTCTCCTACCTTCCTACGATAGTATTACCTAAGTTGGAAATTATCTACAGACGGAAATAGAGGTCCCGAAAACACCACACTTCACAACATTAGATGTTGAAACCTGAAGCGGAGGACTATAACCCGCCTTCAGAAGTTGTCATTAATTTATGACTGCGTCGTTTTCGAGCAAGATTATATTGCATTTCAATACCACGAGAAAATTTCGAAAGTTTGAAACACTTGATGTATAAAATAATATACCATATTGTAATCATTTATATTCTACACATTTGCGAAATTGTTATTTTCCTAAAATTTGAGGAATATACAAGGCCCATAATTTGAGAAATAGATAAATTAGAAATGTTTTCGCGAGAACGACTTCCTCAAAATTAAAATTAATGTAGTATACTGGTCCAACCTATGCTTTTACATTAATAATGTTTTGCTTTTCTCATGAACAATGGTGTAGGTAGGGATAAAGATAATTTTTTATATAATTAGTAACTATGTTTTAATATTTCTAACGAAAACAATATTTCTAACAGTATACGCTCGTTTTATGCTTTGGAATCACAGGAGGAAACTTAACATATTTTATGATATCTAGATATTTACTACATTTTCTTTTGGATCTCTTATAAAAAGGTGCTGGAGTGGAGTTTCAGCTTTTCCGTTTAGCCCGCGCAAATGATAATAAAACCTATTGAAGGTGGCAATAGATGTGTTATCTCGGTGTACATATAATAGCATTGGTATGAGTGTTATGAAAATGAAATTTGTTAGTTACAGTAATACATTTTAAAATATTTTAGAATTCATGTGATAAAGTGAATCGTGATCGTGCTATAGCAATCAATATCCTGGGTGTAGTATTTGCTGCTATCTCAGATTTAACAGGTTGACTGCCGTCTGTACCAGAATTGATACTTCTCTGTTTTGCCATTGTTGCCGCAAATGCTGAATGCGGTAGACCGTATTCATGATAGGATTTACTTGTTACTTTATTCTCCTCGTATAATTCTCATCGTAGTGTAGTCAGAATAGTAGATTATGTAGAAAAATGTGTTTTTTTTAAGTCATTTTAGTGTCGAAATATTTTTTTCTAAGACAGGTTATGTAAAAAAAAATAATATAGATTTTCTAATTATCCGAAATATATTATCATTTTTTAGCAATTGGTCCTGGCAATCGTGCCTTTATCTGTCTCTTCATAACATTCAACTCATTGGATAGTAGGGTAAATAAAGTGGTTATTGTGTCGTTTGCAAGGTCTTGGCTAGATGCTGTCAAAGAATCATTGATCGTCTCTGTGCCACTGTCTGTACACCACTTTCACCGCAGAAACTACTATTGTTACAAACGTTTTTGAGATATTGTCCAAAACATGTTGGCGAACTTCTCCAACGATACATAGATAATCCTAATCCGACTTTCGCAGCAATTGATATATATATCTTGTAGGTTCGTATTATAGAATATATGTTCAACAGTAATGCGAGAAAGTAGGTACGAAATGGAATCTGTGTAATTCGTGCATGTTTCAGGATTTACTTTTTCTAAGTTGCAATAATTTAGAAGCAACTATGTGGCATGAGGAATAATCCGAAATGATTTTTTCAGAATTCATTTGCTGGAAACAAAGTGTTTAAAGTAGAACACTTGAATAATGCATTCAGTATTATTCTACGATTAATTTACTAAAATCGTTGCGGAGATAATGGAACACAATTTAATGCTATACTCCAAAAGATGTATTTAAGAAAACGAACTAGTTGTCTTACATTTGAAAACAATGATGTCAAATGTCATATCTTAGCAGAATATAGAATCTTGGTGGGTGGAATAGTAAAAATCATAACATACATTTGAAGTGGGAAAGGGTTAAGGGTCTGCAAAGATAATGAAACAAGTAATTATTTATTCTGGGTATGCCATACACAGATTAAAAATGTTCTCTCAAAATATAAAAAGTGTTTTGTCAATAACAGGAAAGAGGTTGGAAAATATTAATTTAAGATGTTTACTGATTGAAACTAGTCAGATGCCTTATCCCATGTTAACACCATTTAAATCAATGAGTAATATTAGGTAGTTGTGAGATCATTCAAGTATGTATGTAATCTTTGTAAGGCGTCATACATTTTGTACAATATTGTTTAATATTTTTATTGTATGTTCCTAAATATTGCATTTTCAAACCAAAATATTAAACTTTGGTTTCCACGAGCACCAATGTCGGTATCTATCTTCAATCGTACAAATTATTCTCACATACCTAAAAGTTAATTCGATTATATCTATATATTCCAGACAATTGAAAGCGATTCATGCAAAAAAAAATCCCTCGTCTGTGGGAGTCAACCCGCAAAGCTACAAAAGTAATACGGTTCATTTATAATCAATGTAATTGGTTTACGAATGCGGATAATTTCATTAAATTGTACAAAATTGTTGTTAGACCAAAATTAGAATATTGGTCTCTAGTTTGGAATCAACTGACCAAAACTTCAAAGAAGAAAATAGAAGCAGCTCAAACATGTTTATTAGAATAAAATGTAATGTGCCGTATTTTACTAATGACTGCTATAATACATTTAGAGTGAAAACTTTCGAATGAAGGGGAGAAAACTTAAAAACAAATATTGTTAAATATTAGATGATAAAATACAAAGTATTTATATTCAAGAAATCATTAAGCTTCAATGTGTAATTGTCCAACTCAAGATTTTTTTTACAGTTTCTGTGAAAGGCATTTCCATTCTGAAACGCCTAATTAGAAGCCGAATTAAGATATGTAAATGTACTTACATTTCTGAAAATAAACCATTTACAATTATAATTGATTTCTAGTTAAAATTGTAACATTGTGTATCTAATTTTATACTCATATCTACTATAATATGATAGCTGACAAAATAGTTCATTGTGAATTTTAAAAATTATAATTGTAAAGGATAATCATGATCTTTCCATACTTTTCTTTTCATTTTTCTAACCGTTCACATTTTATATTAATTTAATAATTAGTGCTATATTGCAAAGCTACGGCTATTGCCTACTATTCATAGCACTTTATTAAGATTATTATTAAGTTCCAACGACAAGAAGCACGCTCTCTTTACAGTACAAGTAAATCGTTTACTTTGTCTTTTGTAAGTTTTATGTTCTATATTATATAATAAACTCGTAAACGCGCATTAATATGAACGATACTAATTACTGTTCATAATAAATTATCGTTTAATACAAATTAATAGTTCTAGTTAATATAATTACAATATTCTTTTCCACAGATTGTGTGCAGCTCGCTTTGTTCGTTGTTCTTATAATAATGAAGATTTTGAATGCTGCTCAAACTTTCATACGTTTCCAATGGATGGAGCAAACTGTTTTGCTTTACTTTAGATTCGAAACAAACAAGGTAGGTTCTACTAAAATTATAAAAAAAATGTAGCTTTCTGGCCTTCTGTCAACGATAAGGGAATATGTTTATGTTATGAATGTTAGATTTTATAATAATTTTATTGTAATGTACGCTATTCATTCTCTACATAGAGATATACGTATATGCTTCATTAGGATTAATAACAAGATTGCAAAACAGAGAACAAGGTTGTATTCATCAATAACGACGCATTTCTTTATATAAATTTCAGTCAAATGAAAAGGTCCAATTGCAAATATCCTGACAACGTGTTAAGGGAGATGTTAGTCCTGTTTGCAGTTTATATCCACATACGTGTAGGCCATAATAAACGTCATATTTGTTGCGCACGGGCGTAGTGTTGCACGTTAGCAGAAGTTGTTTACTTATCAGTGTTCCTTTCTCTCCATCATGTAAGACGTGGCGCTTTAAGATCACACCAATGGAGATGCCATTAACCAACGTTACCAAGGAAGAACAGCTTGTTGTTATACGCTTTCTTTGTGCGGAAGGTCTCCATCCAGCGAACATACACAGGAGAATGCGGGATGTGTATGGTGCGAAGTGTGTTTCAGACAAAACAGTGCGAAAATGGTGTCAACGTTTTCGTGGTGGCAGGGAGACATTGACTGATGATGCGCAACCCGGGCAGGTGACCAATCATATTCCTGATGAGACAGTTGCTTCTATTGACAGTTACATTCAAGCTGATATGCCGGTCTCCTTGGAGGTCATTAGTGCTCAAGTACAGTTGTCCCATGGCAGTGCGCATGATATTGTGCGCAATAGACTTGGTTACCGGAAAGTTTGTGCTCAATGGGTCCCCAAAAGTTTATTCGAGGAACAGCGACACAACAGAATTGGAATATTTGCTGAACAATTTGACGCGATATCAGAACGAGGGCGACGATTTCCTTGGAACGGAGGTAAATCCATATGCCCACTTTTTCAACCGGAATCCAAACGTGAGAGTATGCAGTGGAAGCATGTGGGGTCGCCTAAACCAAAGAAAATCCGTTCCACAACATCAGCTGCTAATGTCATGGTGATTGTATTCTTTGACGAGCAGGGGTCTCTGCTAGTGGAGTTCCTCCCCAAAAGAGAAACAATTAACGCCAACAAATAATGCGACATTCTCCGTCGGCTGCGGCTAGCAATTAAGAATAAACGCCGGGGTAACCTCACAAGGGGCAATAATTTAAAGCACGACAATGCCCGGCCTCATGTTGCCAAACAAACAAAGGATCTTTTGGCGTCGTGCAAGTGGGAAGTGCTAGACCACCCCACGTATAGTCCTGACTTGAGTCCCTGTGATTTCTACGTGTTTTGGCCACTCAAGAAACACCTCCGGGTGCACTACTATGGATCAGATGAAGAAGTGCAGCAAGCCGAGGAGTTCCATACTCAAGTGTAACAGAGTGGTTCCATACTCAAGCCAAGGAGTTCTTCTTCCAGGCCATTCATCATCTCGTGTCAAGGTGGGATGAGTGCCTTAACAGCAATGGTCATTATAAATAGCTCTAACCAGTAATAAAGTCTGTACATGGAAATTGATCTTTTAATTTTACTGCACCTTATAGTTTCGGGGAAGTTTATTGTATTATCGCTAGATGTCTCTGAGCTCAATAGCTTATTATCTTTAGTACCGCAGCGATGGGTAGAATCAAATTCTTTCAATATCAAAATCAATACATATTCGAATTATGTAAAGTCAATTCAAGTTCGAATTAAAATACCACGAATACACACCATTATGCACAACTTAGAGCTGTGTGTATGGGAGATTGGTTTGACTTCCGTTGATGTTGCAAATTCATAATCACCTTAAGCGATATAAGCGTTTGTAAATAACTGAATTTCTCATTAAAGGATTACTGTTTGAACCTTTTTATGACAGGTTCTGTGCAAATACACACACACAAACACACACACTTCATTATTATTATTTCACGATTTCCCTTTGTCAATTGTCACAGTTGGTTTCCTATATTATTAAAATGTTCCTGTAAAATATTTATTGTGCTTATTCAGACGAGATGATGATGACATTACACATTTTCACTCGTCTAGCTCTCATGTCACACTCGGCGAAAGAATTCGAATTCACGGAAAGAAAAATGTATGTGGGCCTGCTGATGCTCAGATACTAGTTCATAAAGAGGATTCATTCACGCGCGAAATGGATTGATTGGATTTTGAACATGTGTTTCATGTGTTTGTTACACGAAAGTGAAACTTCTTGCCTTGAAAATAAGGGATAATTTTGCAGGCAGTGGGAGACGTTGAAAAGTAGATCAAGACGGATAAATAACATAATAACCACTGACGTGACAGGCCGATAGGCCCTGAGACTGCCCCAATGCCAAGCGGATGGAATATATTAATAAATCGAGTTTTCACTTATACTATTATTGAGGCACCACGCCTAGTGTATTCGGTGAATTCGATTCAATAAGCGGATTCTTTACGCAAATTCTCACTCTTGCGCAGGACCAAAGCGAACAATATTGCTAACGATAGCTGAACGAAAAAAAAAAAAGAAAACTAAGGCGTGAGTAAGAAAATAATTAGCGATCAATAAAGCTATTTAGCTTTTATATTAAGAAAAAAAGTCTAGAATTCCTGTAAGATGATAAAAGTAATCATTTCTTGTAGTTAAATTAAGATGTGTGATCAAATAGATAACCTAAAATATTATAGAATTTGTAACACTGCAGGTGATTTCGAGTTGTATTTACTGGTCTCTCAACAGGCACCTCCCAAAGTGGCGAATAGGGGAATGTCAACAAGATATGGTCGGTACCGAAAAAAAATCCGGGTCGGACCAAAACCAGGACTGCTGCCTTGTAGTTAGTAGAGGGACCTACAATGGCTAGGGGAAGAGCCGAACAAAAATATCATGTTGAAGGGAAGCAGCTTCACCATTACCACTCTGAGGCTGAAGATGAATGACAACGGCAAGGCTCAGAGATGGACAGAGAAGACATCTTGAATGTCCAACTTTACTGCGAGGTCGTAGAGCTGACAACGCTACACCACCAAAACATGTCAAGAAATTGTTACAGATTGTTCATGGATTCCCCTGGAGTAAAGTATTGTGGAGGTAAACTGCTCCCTCATTCGGAACTCCGGGCGGGGACTGCTTCAGCTGACTGAAAGAACAGGATTAAGAAATACATTAAAGAAGGAACGTGAACGTACGAACATTATACGAAACGGGCGCTCTTCAGGTGGCAGTATGCGAGACCGAGAAGTAAGAGCTAGACATAGTAGCGATGCAAGAAGTTCGGTGGGAGGGTCAAGATAGCATGCCACCAGACACGTACACTTTCTACTACGGGGGAACAAATACTTAGGATTTTGGAACAGGATTTCTCAAAAAGAAAAGTATGCTTCAGGCGGTTCAGAATATAGAGTTCGTAAACGAAAGACTATCGTAAGTTATGATATGAGCTCGATGGGGCAACACCATTTTGTTAAACGTCAATGCTCCGACCGAGGTGGCTACTGATAACGACAAAGATATATTCTACGATGAGTTAGAAAGGCTGTTTGACCGAATGCCGAAGTATAATTAGGAAATTGTGTTGGGTGATTTCAATGCAAAGATAGGGAGGGAAGAAAAATATAGACCTAATATAGACAGATACAACCTTCACGAAAACACCAACAACAATGGAGAAAGACTTATATTTTGGCATTTCGAAAAACCTACTGGTAAAGAGCACGCACTTTGAACACAAAGACATACACAAATGCACATGCGTATCTCCGGACGACAAAACTCTCAACTAGATAGCTCACGTATTAGTATACAGACGAAGACACACCAACATAATGGATGTTAGGTCTCCACGACACTGACCATCAAATAGTGATCACAAAAGTAAGGAACATATGCATCACGAACAGAGAAATCATTGGTTCAAAACAATTGAAATTGGAAGTTAAACGATTAAATAATCCGAGCATAAAAGTAGATTGCCAACTCGAAATCTCATATAAGTTTTGAAATCCTAGCCGACTCGAGCAATAATAATGATGATATTAATAATGAAAATGATATAAGTAAGATGTGGAAGGCAATTCGTGATACAATTAAAAGCGCGGCGAAGGAACGTGTAGGTGAGAAGAAACAACAGAAAACAAACCTTGGTTTGATGAAGAATGCCTTAAGCTTCGTGAGGAACGAAAACAAGCAAAGCAGCAATTGCTAAATAATAAAAGGGAAGCAAATATCAACCACTACACTAACGCGAAATGAAACTCCACACTCCGGTTCAGAAACAAAAAAGAGAGAATATTTGGCGCAGAAGATTCAGGAGATGGAGTAAAATGGCAATACAACTAACATACGAGATCTATACAAAGGGGTAACTTCGTTAATAAAAGGTTACCGGCTGAGATTAGGAATGATTAGAAATGAACCTGGAGATCTTCAGGCTGATCCGACTAAATTGTCGATGTGTGGAAAAGTTATTTCGAAAACATCTTAATGTACACAAGGGGGGAACAAACAGAGTAACTTGAAAGCCATACCACAGAACCGTGAGTTCCCGAACATGCCGTGATCGAAATTGAAGTGTCGGTAAAATAAAAAATAAATATAAAATCAAATCACCAGGACTACACAATATTAAATCCGAATTAATTAAAGGAGTAGAAACGGCACTAATCAAGTAACTACATAAATTGATAAGTACTATATTTAGAAAGGAGGATCTCCCAAAGAATGGGAAATCTCAATAATAGTTCCGGTTTACAAAAAAGGGCGATAAATCTGACTGTAATAATTACCGTGGAATCTCGTTACTTTGAACCTGTTGGTAGGTATAAGTAATATTCTGATATCACACCTTAGTGTATACGCAGATGAAATAACTGGATAACACTAATGTGAATTTAGAAGAAATAGAAATATTTGACCAGATTTTTTTCCTTCAGACAAATAGAGAAGAAATGGGAATTCAATGGGACAATTCATCAGCTATTCATTAATTTTAAGAAATCATATGATTCTATCAAATGGGACAAGTCATACAGTATCCTGATACAACTTGGAATTCCGAAAAAAAAATTCAACTGCGTTCCGTTCAAATAGTGAAGATTTGTCTCAGCGACCCCATAAGCAGAGTACGGATAGGTAATAATATCCAAGATAGTTCTATGCCATGCGTTGTCCCCACTACTGTTTAGAATGTGCAATTTAAAAAAAAATAAAGGGGGGAAAGGGGACTATCCTTGAATGGTTTGAATCAACTGTTTGTATACACGGATGATGCAGATTTAATAGGGGAAGATATAGACGCACTACAAAGCAACACCGATGTCTTAGTAGAAGCTTGGGATGAGATAGGTTTACATGTAAACACAGATAAAAGAAAATACCTGATAACGAGTCGAACCACATTGAATGAAGGAAATAGAAGCATAACAATTATTGATAAGGTCATAGAGAAAGTAAACAAATTTAAATACTTGGAAACATACGTAACAAGCTAACATTAGGTAACGGAAGAAATAAAAAAGTCGCTTAGTATCGAGAAACGAATGTTTCTATTATGTCAAAAAAATTCTAACATCGCGAAAAATGTCAAGGTAATTGAAATTGATACTATACGGAACGATAATTATGCCGGCAATACTTTACGGTTTCAAAAGTTGGAGCACTTCCCTAGCAGATGAACATAAATTACTTGTGTTTGAAAATAAGTATTTGAGAAAGATATACGGTCCGAAACGGGACGAGATGAGTGGAGAATGGAGGATACTGCATAATAAAGAACTCCACGGACTGTACGATTCACCAGATGTTGCAAAAATATTTAAATCGCAACCACTAAGGTAGGCAGGCCACGTAGCTCGGGTGGGGGAAAACGAAGATTATATTCTATCCTGATTGGAAGATCGAATGGAAGGAGGCCATTGCGAAGACCGAGACGTCGTTCGGAGGACAATAATAGAAGAGATGTTCGTGATGAGAAGTAGGTGTTCGTGATGAAATCTGCCTTGGCATTGCCCAGGACGGTATCCAATGGCGAACGAGTGTTACTGAGCAGATGAACTTGTGAGTTCCATAAGCCATTAAGTTAGTTAGGAGGTGATTTCGAATACAATTATTCGAGTCTTCTGTCTGCTTTACTGTATTCGCTGTATTCGATTCGTCCCGCACTTGCAGTTTGAATGCATTACAGTCAACTAACAGCGAAAAGCTGCTGAATGCACGGTCCGGAGGTAAGAAAGAGAGAGAAAAAAACCGTGTAATATTTGGCTATTTGTGATCATATCATTATGAAGTTTTAGCGTGGTACCGAATATTCAACAACACTTTTTCTTTGAAAAATCAGTTTTGAAAGAATTACTGCAGCATAAAGTAACTAAAGGGAATACAAAAATGATTTGAATTATTTTCAGTATTACTCGAGGTATCCGAATTCCCGGGAGTATCGAATGAATCGAATTTTATTGTATTCGAATAAGACAAAACTAAAATAACTTAGTAAACTGAAATTATGTGATTGGTTGAACATTAGTTATTTGCTTAAATGTGACAGAATGAGCAAATAATAAATTATTATTTATTTGGTTTGTCAGAATGATTAAGAAAATTAGATTTGATCTCAGAGACATTTAGCAGCAAGAAAACAAACTTCCTTAAGTCCAGAAACGAATGGTAGGCAGTTTTGATACAGACTATGACTCTGTATGGTTGTCTCTGATTAGTCGTTTTGACTAGATTAGTTTATTTCTGATAACAAGATTAGACATTGGATTTACGCCAGGTTAAATAACAACGTAAATTTCGACAATACTAAAATTACACCTGTAAAGTGTTGGTACGAAAAACTAGATACACCACATAACCATCCTTTCATATTTTACTAAACGTGGATGAATTCGACATAATGGACAACTCTGATTAGTGGACGGAGGATGTTGTATATACTCAGTATTAGGTACATTAAGATATAAAATCACAACATTTACACCGAAACATGTCTTTTTAATACTGAATGTATTCTGAAGAAAGTACAAAGGTGCATAATAATGAAAATTATTATTGGGACGAAGTTGAACAATGCCTAAGAGGATAAAGAATGCAAACAATGTTAGCTTCTACGGTTACAATGCAAAAGGAATGGCAATGTAAAAAACGAATATATGTATATATGGATGAGGATACCAGCAGACCGAGATATGTGGAAAGAAAAGGGGGAGGCTTTCATCCAGCAGTGGATAGAAAACGGCTGAATATGATTATATATATTTAATGTTTGCCGTCATTATGGGACCCCGGTGTTTCTGAGATCCGTATTCGGGTCTTACTTTACAAGCCGTGTTATTCGTACTCTACAACGTCCAAGTAACAAAATACTTCACTTGTAAAATTGGATCCGGGATTCCATTTGATATAAAAGTGCATACAAAATGTATAGTTTAAGTTCCTGCACATTCCGTGCGTGGCGCTGCCCTCGCTAATCGTATAAAGGTGTATAGCTTTTTTCACTCATGCCATGCCTTTACTGGAATCCGCATAGACGTTGGCAAACCTGACGCGTGATCTAACACACACTTAACTGCGGATGCGCTTATTTCACCCACCAGTTCTTGCTGTCTTGTTCCTCACAACGTACAGAACTCACAGTTTTTATGAGTGTGTGTGTGTTTTTTTTGCATATACATATTGAAAACAGCGAAGGGCTCCTATTTGTATCACGAAAAGAGGGTTGGGTGATAAAAGAGCAAACTTGACCTTGGCGTTCCATTCGGAAAGGACGAAAGGTAATAGGAACCAAGTTACGGAGCTACACGGCAGAAATTAAGGTCACGAGGCCATCTTAAGTAGCTCTGTGTATTCTTATGGATTTAGTGCATGAACCCCTCGCAATCAAAAAATAAATTGTAATGACTCTAAAAGTATAAATGATATGGAGAAACTGAAAACAGTTTTAGTATCAGAGTCTCCGGGAGTTTTCAACCTCAAATATTGGTGGTCCTCCGTGAAGTTTTGGGTTTGATGCCCCCGCCCCCCTATTCAAACACAGTAGGGGTAGAAAAAGGAAAAAGATTTGGGTTCAGCGAGCTTCAAAATGGAAGTGAAGAACAATTTCTGGTGTAAGTTTTAGGTCCCTTGATAGCAAAAACTAAAATAAGGGACTTTATATCCCGCTCCTGTCTGTCCGTCTGTCTGTCTGTTGCAAGAAATTATATCTCAGGAACCAGAAGACGTAGGAACTTGGTTGATGTGTCATTTGAAAGCTCTCGTTAATTCATTAGGAATGGCGTTTTTATTCTTTTGTATCAGTCACCCCTATAGGGTGAAACGGGGGATTGGGGTACAACTCAGGCTCTCATATCTGGAAGTAGAAGACTTAGTGACTTGCTTGACATGTCACTCGATAGCCCTCGTCAGTTCATTAGGATTAGTTCTCCTCCTTTTTATTAGACACCCCATAGAGTGAAACGGGGGATTCGGGTAAAACTTATACTCCTATATCTCAGGAACTAGAAGACATAGGGACTTGGTTAAAGTGTCATTAGAAAAGTCTCGTCAATTCATTAGAAGCGGGTTTCTAATTTTTTGGTTTCACAGCCCCAGAGGTGTAATGGTGTGGGGGAAGATTCAAAGCTATACAATTCCACATGCGTCCATCGATGTACCCCAAACTAAGAATTGTCTTCGTTTGGCACTGGGCAAGGTCGCAAAGGTATTCCGGGTCCGACGTTGTTCTCCAGATATCAGTGTTGCCACTTTTTCGCTTTTTTTTAAAAGAAAACCTTCTATACACTTCGACATAACAACACCAACTTGGCATTAGCATTATTGTTAACAATGTAACAACACTGTGGCCCTAAGAACCCGAGTTTTCATTGTTGCCAACCTATGAGAAAATGCCACATATTTTGTGTTTCAGATGCTATCAACGGCCCGGAGCCATCGCGATTGTTAATTGAATCACAGCGCTAACTTGTTTAATCTGAGTAGTAGAAACAAGCCCGAGGGGAAATTAGAAACTACTAAATATACTACAAGATTAAAACTAACATCACCATGATAATAATAAAAAAGTTTCTGCTAATCAATCCTTACATAATATCCGGTCTAACGCTTTTTTTTCCTTCGAGTATTTCGAAACCCCGGTGGTGGTGGGAGCGTATAATATATCGGATGACGGAATATGTAAAGAAGAAAAGTAGCGCAAGAAGAAAGAGTATGCACACGGGTACGCACAAATTATATTATCAGAAATAAAATGTACACATTAATTCAATTCCTCACGGTTTTTGGGAATTTGAAAACCAGCATCTCGTCAGCTTCCGTATTCCAGTAAATCCAGTCACTGGAATTTAAGTTATTTGTGGCGTTCAGGCAACTTTGGCTCAGGTCAGGATAGGGTAAGGGCAATGATAAGGAAGGTATCGGCCAGGGCCATTCTTAAGTTACTATGCCAGCATTTGTCTGGTGAAACTGAGGAAACCCCTGGAAAATCTGTCACGATGGACGCCGGCGGAGTTTGAACCCACTTACTTACCCATTGCCTCTTCGCAGTGAGAGACGTTATACTATGGACCACGGGCTAGGTGCTGGCAGCTGGCTTTAAGTAAGGACTAAGGAAGCGGATCGGGCTTCAGTCCAGCTCAAGCTTGCCATTTTGACAATCTTTCCATTTCTTTATTAAGTGAATTGAGTCGACTTAGTTCAGGCGGTAGTTCATCTGACTTCGTCGTTAATCACCCTGTATACAAATTATTAGGTCGCGCCCCTTTCAAGGAATTGTCTGCCTCTTTGAGGCGCGATGCCACATGTGAGAAAGGTGAATCGTAACCTAAAAAAATACAATAACTTTTTCTCAATAACCGCTTAGTCTTCCACAGCGTTTAAGATTTTCTAAGGATAAAGAAAAAAAATAACATTTATGTCCCTACAATAGTCATGTAATACATCGTGTTTTATCAATTGTCGGGAAAGACATCAAATAAATGACTAAATTTAAGTTAAACGAGGCTCTTGAAGAAAAATCCAATGAAATGGTATAATTGAATTTTATTTATGGCATGTAGTTATCTTTGGTTCAGGCCAGAATTGTGTGGTGAAAAGGATGTTGGAAGGTAGTCGGCCAGGACCCTTTTGTAAGTACCACTCCAGCATTTGCCTGGTGCGACTGAGAGATGAGGCGAATTGAATCAAACGGAATAATACAAGTTCTCGTCAATTTCACTTGTATTGTAATCAATCGCAGTGACCTAGCAAAGGAGGTACACTGGGGCGTCTCCTTTAAAGGACAGGATTATTTTGCACTAATATTGTAAGTGCTTTTAACACTAATTTTCATTCATCATATGTCAGAAATAGGCAATGTTAGAATATATTTTCGTACATTAAATGTGTCTCACATATTGAAAACAAAGTTTTAGTGCATTTTATGTAGACTTACTACATTTAGAAACTTGACAACATACTAAATCCTGATTTCAATATGAATGCAGAGTATCATTAAAGAGTATTTATCCACGAGGAAGAAACAAAGAAACAGAGACAGAGAGGGTTTGTGTTTGTTTTGACATTCGAACTACATAAGCATGCCATATTTTCCAATTTGAAATGCCATTCCCAGCAAACCGAATGATTTGCACTGTGCCGATCAACAGAAAAAAGAACAACGATATCTTGAAATGAAGCAGAAATTAACAAAGTTTTTCTTTGCAAATTCCATTCAAATGCAATTGATTGTAACGTATTATATCGGCATTGGTCTCCTGAAACTGAGTAAAGCCCGGAAATACTCAATCTGTATGGACGGCAGCAGGACTCAAACCTATATGCCTCCCCAGTGTCGAACTCGCGTACCTACCCAATGCTGATCCAAAGTCCGCGACGATACTGACTGGGTAGTTCTTAGCGTCCTCGTGTAAACGCAAGTGAATACGGAAATATACAGTCTTTGGCCTATCTGTTTTTCTTAAATATCAGTAACTACAAAACAGACAGAGATGAGTCATACATCATTTACTTCCTCATGGTCTGAAACTTTGGGAACAACTATGACTAAATCTAAAACTGGTAGGTACTTTCCAATAGCTTAGCATTATCTTTTGTAAAAAATGACGGTATGGTATTTTCTTTTGAACGTTCATTTGATTTATACGGTGGCGCTATGCTTTTTTGAACTATTATGTAGCTTGTTTGATTACTTTTTATTTTATTATGAAGTAATTATCTGCCTGAATTGCAACAGTGCGGTTGCATATACAGATTATCTTCAGAAAGGGATAGCTTATATTATTCCTTTTGATTCATTTCGCCTTATTCCTCGGTCATACCAGGCAAATTCTAGGATGATCTTTTCAGTAAAGCAAGGGCCGATTCCTTAACACATCCACTTTTACCCTATTCCTTCCTGTGCCAAAGTTGTTTAAAACCCATCAATAAACAATTCACAATTCAAAATTCTAACCAAAATAGAATAGAAAGATTATTCACATTACAAATATTTTGCCTACGATCATCAGCCATTATATAGAATGCCTGATTTAATACATTGCCGGTGATATGTGCAGTTAGTGACAAAAGCTCTTCCCTTTTCGTAAAAATTGATTTGCGAAGTCTTTGGACAGGTAATTAAATGGATGAACTGATTTGAGTAAAGTTTCCCCTAACCTAAAGAGAGCATAACTTTCTGTAAATTGCACGAAACAGAACATAAATAGGTTGATCTATTTTAAAGTTATTCCAAATGAAATATTGCCATGGCTCAAGAATTGTTTTCGCTGACAGTACATGTATAATACAAAACCCGACTGAAGCGAAATGTCACTAAAATGTGCTATTCAATAAACACCTGTCACGCTCATTGTTCATAGGACTATTTGTAGAATATCGAAAGTTATATGGCATTACAAGATAATCAAAAAATGAGAAAATATAGACCCGGGTTTGACGTCGATCCTGACTGAAGTTTTCCCTGTTTTCCCTTGGTCACACCATGCAGATGCTAGACTGGTTCCTTCACTAAGGACAGGACCGACTCCTTCGCACATCCTTTTCCCCCTTCTATGACGGCCTTGGCCTGACTTAGAAACTGTCACAATAATCGACTAAGTCAGCGATAAAGAAAAAGTTTACCATTTGTCGCAATATACCTTAGGTACGATATTCACAGTATACGCATAGATAAAATTGCAAAGCATTTTCCAGAACTGGAATGCTAAAAATAAATGTAACAAGAAAGTCAATTAAATCATCTTACACCTATTGAAATCTTCTTACATCTGGAAACCACAACACATTTCAATCACCCGCGTTGTCTTATCACAGCTGATTCACTGTAGTCTTCCCATATGTAACAGGATCGATTCGGGTGTGCAGCAGAAGTGAGTACCCCGTTCTCCTGGGTACCTTGGACGGTAAAGGCGGTCGATCACGGGACTGAAAACCCTACTTCACTTCATGCAATATAGGTCGAGAATGTATGGATCACTACTAATACGTGCCCAAGCACCGTTTCTGGCACGATCGCAACTCGTACCTCTTTTCACCCTTATCACGTGGAAGTGTTCTCATTTAATTGCAAAAAATGTAACGATTGCGTAATAATAATAATGCAGAATCATATGAGTAGAATGTACATTACGGTGCTTAAATTAGAAAATTGAGTTAATTTTCAGTTTTCGTCGTGAATTATGTTCACAAAGGATGGTACCTTTAATACAGATCTTGACCCCTATCATCCTATTCGTTTTCCAACAACAATACCAAGGAATTGGACATCACAGCCTGTGTCCTTAAGGCAGAGTATAGGTGGAAAATTAACTTGAACTTATTTATGACTTCAGGGCATCTTTGGATCAGGCCGGGATGAGGTAGTTGGGCTTCTAAGGATTGGACCTACACATTTTGTTAAAGAAGATCCACATCGCTCCGTTCAAACGACTGCGCCGGGACTTGAACCCCTGGCCACGCGCACTGACCATCCCGGCGTTAATGATTCTTGGATAATCTCCTCTCACATTATATCTGATAGTTTAGAAGTGCAATAACATCATACTTGACAAAAACGATGAAATCGAGCAAATTCTGTGAATGTATTCTAATTTAGTAATTGATGATACCTAAAACGATGATGATCTTTTATTTGAAAGTAATACCTCATATTGAAAGAATAATGAATATTGGAGATATAAAAGCGCTATGACCTACATTAAAGAAACAATGCAACGAGCAGCTGTTACTCAATCGGTAGAGTTTGCATTGCAATCAGAAGCTCCTGGGAACGATCCTAGCGGCTGTCTATCCTTTCTGAATATCTTTGAGGTTATAGTTTCACATCAGGCAAATGATGGGGCGGTACAGTAAGGGACAAAAGTCTTGACGCATGTCTTCAGACAATATTTCCCAAACTAGCATAGATATCCCTCCCTGGTATGACATATTTTAACGAAAATTAAAATTACGATTACTATATCTCCCACTGGGTATAGAAATATCTCGCTCCACGATAAAACGCTGGAACTTGGGATCTTGATGTGATTTTAAAACAGAATTTTCCGATGGAATTTTCCGAATTTTTTTCAAATTTCACCCTTGCTGAACTACCTATCAGGACAATATAATATACCAAAAGACGTGATATGATTGTGCAAATCTCAGCATGTTAACAAATACGCATAGTATTTCAACAGGTATACTTTTTTTTAATGAAAAGTTGGTCAGTTCCGAGTGCCAGCCATCGTGAATATGTTTTCCGTGGGTTTGTCTTGGTCACACCAGGCAAATGCTGGGATGGTAACCTTGAATAAGACCACACTGGTAAAAGATGATTTTCTCAAAAGTGAACTAAATGCTTTCTTTCATTTTAAGTACTTTTTTTTCATATTTAGTGCCTCCTTCTCATTTCTTAACGAAAATGCGTAACATTAAACAAGTAAACATTTTTGGTTTCTTATTTTTAATATTTCATTTTCCTCAAATTTGAGAAACAAATAGGACTAGTCCTTTGTTCCCAGATACATAAATATTATAGTGTATACATCAAGAGTAACGCTTTAAAATATTTTGTTTTTTCCTTAATAATCAACAATGGAAAAGAATCAAATCAGTTGTAGGGAGGTTTTAGGTCCCTTGATAGCAAAAGCAAAAATAATGGACTTTATATCCTGATGATGTCTGTCTGTCCGTCACAAGAAATTATATCTGAGGAACTAGAAGACGTAGGAACTTG
>JAGDQP010034394.1:0-20135 GCA_022664845.1 Lepisma saccharinum | reverse complement strand
TCAGATACTCATATTAAGTTCTTAAGTGAGAAAATTAGCTCGCTCCATAACATGAAAAATACGTAAATTAACTTTTCGACGCAATATAGGAAAACCTAGTGTAACTTATAAAGGCAGTAGTGTTCAGGTATTTACTGACAAAATGGAAGGAGCAACTACAGCACTCACTATATAGTTATCGTTGTTGTCAAATAGTAGGGATATAGTTGCACATTCCCTGTAAAAAAAATAATGCCAAAACGATTTATGAACAAACAGTAGCTGTAATAGAATCGTTAACTAACAGTGGGTTTCACGTCATTACTCTCACATCTATCAATAATAAATTCAACATGGTTTCCTCAGTTGCACCAGGCAAATGCTGGGATGGTACCTATGAACATGGGACCTGAAATTTACCTTACAACATCCTCTCCCCCACTCTATCCCGGCCTGAGCCTAAGATGCCTAAAGGCCTTAAAATAAATTAATAAATAAAACATAATTAAAACAAATATATTTCAGAAACTATGCAACGGGTCATTAAGTTCCAGCTTTAGAACCCATATGACCTGGATGAAGATATTTTTCTTGTATTTGACACTCCTCGCTTGATAAAATCCATACGTAATAATTGGTTAAACCAGAACGATGTAGATTAGAACTATATTATACCTGAGACTCCCTTATGTACTATGTCAGCTGAACCTAAGTTCTCAAACTATAGATGATGAGATCTATTTTGTTGAGTTTTCAGTTATCAGTAGAACACAAATTAACATTTTCATGCATCCTCTTTTAAAGAAAACTAACGAAAATTGAAGTATCTCCCAACGCTAAAGTATTTTAATAAAGCGTTTTAAATTACACTATGCACTTCCAGAGAGTATAATATGTTGTGTTCTAACTCACAATAACTTTCCTACTCTTTTCTTAGTTCTCAGGAGGAAAAAAAGAAACGACAATATCTGCTTGTTCCCTATTGCTTTCTATGGTTTCAACGCCTCAGTGAGACCCGCGGTGTGACGTCATATTCGCTACCTCCAGGCATGTAGAGTATTCCGGGAGCCTCGGGGAGAGTAATTATTCGCCGATTGAAGAAATGACATCAATGTGTATTTCTGAGTCTCTGATTCTTCCATGCAGCGGGATAAATATCAAGACTACTGAAAAGATTACCGTCGCCGAACAGGTATATAATTCCTTTGACAATAAAAAGGATGGAAGAATCTTTTGAACTGCGTGAAAGTGTTATAAAGTAAAGGTCTAGTAACACAAATTCTGTAATAGAGTACATAACACGCTAGCGAAAGTAGAGATAGTTCCGATAAATAAGGCTAGGGACATCATCTTTTCTTTAAGTCACAGGATTTTCTATCTTTCGTGCGGATGTCGTTTATTCTAGCGTTCATAACTTCTACAATGGTTCTGTGAGATACAAATAAATAAGGAGGGTCTTTACTGAACTAATCGCAGAAGTCCTGTCTGACAACTTCAATGTTAATCTCCTTGAAATCTGAAATAAATAGATATTTCGAATTCGTAACCTAATAGACCGAATTCTCATTAAACTACCAAATTAGACTAAGCTGTCCTATAAAAATGAAGTAACTATTCTAATGAATGAAGTACAAAAAGTATATATATAAACAGGTATATAAAAAAGTAAATTACGCCGAACCTTTTTTTTTTTTTACCTTCATGATCTCCGTTATATTATCTTTTTAAAGTTAAATTAACTGAGCTTTTGCTTATCAGTTTGGTAGAAGTTCTGAATATTATTATTCTATATAAATTATGGTGTCCACTAATTTTGTCACTTGAAATTCCCTGAGTTTTTAGTATAGTAGAACATGTAAATAATACGGAATGATTCTTTTTAAAAACCCACCACCAAGCATTTTGCACATAATTGGTATTTCAGAAGTGAAAAAAGAAAAAAAAAAGATAATTTATTTAAAAGAGAGTATTTATTTCACAAGTGAAAACAAGATAATTTGTTTACAATAGAGTATTTTACACATTGAAAAAATCCGGTCAACAGTGGAAATCGAACTCATGACCTCCATTTTGCCGAGGCAGTGCTCTTACCAACTGTGGACAGAGCTACCTCATAAATTATAGATCTCCCTGAGTTTTCCAGATTTATAAAATTCCCTGAGTATTCCAGGTTTTCCAGGGTGGTAGACACCCTGTAAATTTTGTTTCTCTTATTAACTCTTCAAGTTGTGCAAAATGGATTTGTCTTAGAGCCTTTAATTCGTACCCTATAGACAACAGATCTGCAATTGAGTAATCTCAACAGAAAAGTATTAATAGTAAATTATTATTATTGCAAGCCCATACAACAATCTCAAATAGAAGAAAACCAAAGACAACAATGTTAACCAGAGGGCATACGGTGTATACTCTCGACTATAGCCCTGCTTACATCTTAACCCAAAGGTTAAATCAAGATGTCATCGAAAACATTTTCTCTCCTATTCGTGGACAGTGTGTGTTTTACGATCATCCACTTCCCACGAATTTTAATAATAGTCTACGATTAATCATCCTTCCTATAAATTGTGCCCCAAGCAGAGCCAGAAACTGAAGAATTATCATTTGTCTTAAGTGATGATGCTACAGAAGAATATTCACCTGAGAAATCTGACAGTGTACTGAGCACTGTTAACTAACCTGCTACTTGCGGAAGACGAAAAGCTAGTTGTTCATCAACACATATTTCAAGAAGACAACATAAATGAATTGCTAATGCGCCCTGACTTTCAGGAAATTGTTCAAGATTCCTGCCAAATTGCCACAGAAAATGAAGGATGAGACTTCTCTATGAAGGCACTCAGATATACAGCTGGTTATATAGTATTTAAGGCAAAACAAATTAATACCAATCTAGGAACACGATCGGAACACTGCCACTTCCAACGAATCCGAAAGATAAAACATGAATCGGCCTTATACATCCCTACCAAACAGTGAAACAAATGGAAACGGCATTTTGTGTCAATAACCCTTTCGGGAATATAAGTACAGAACCTGGGATCGCAAAAATTTACTAAAAATTTTCGAGGAAAAAAATATATTGACTCTACAATTATTACTTTCTTAACCACTCGAATTTATATTAGAATTAGGCATCTAGATAATGTGTCGGGAAAAGTGCAAGAAGCTTGAATGCCTAATGAAAAGGAAAAAATAGGTCCAATCAATGGATGATGGTAGCAGGCAATCGTGTGTAGTCAAATTTTGTAAAATGATTCATTTTTCAGAGTCCTCTTCATTTGACGGAAGTTATTATTGTATAATTTTGCTTGTAAATCTTCCTTTCAAAAAATTTTGCTTTGTTACACACAGAGCTGTAACACCAAGAAACGTTACTAATGCAAAGAAGAGTAAATGTATCTAGTGTAGAAAAAAGACAAGGTTTCCCACAGAATCCGTTGTTAGAATAAAACATTCGGCTTTATTAAAACTGTGTGCATTTAAATCCGATAAAAATTCTAAGCGCTTCTGCAGAAAGTACGCTGACTGTGTATTCTTGTTTAAATGCACTGAATCGATCTTGCCTACTGAGTGACGTCACGCGTCACGAAAAAAAATGACGAAAATCACAGTCCTGAACGTACCTATAATATACTTATCTTGCTTTTTTCTGCTTCTTGACAGTTGCGAATCTACAGAACCCAGTTATAAAAAAAATATGGTTCTACTGTAGCAGACGGTTCTACCAAATGGAAAATTTACAAAAGTATTGATGGTGAAAAAAAGGAAGTCGAAATGTTAGTAATTGGTGACAATGAATAATGTATAGAAAGGAATAAGCAGTAGTGTTGGCCGAGATGAACTGGAATCGTTCCTGCAGCGGAACTAGAACCTACTTCAGTTCCGGACGATAATCTTTGGCTCTAGTTCCGAATTTAGTTCCTGCTGCTGTTGAGCTGTCTGTCAAGACATTTCTCCTTCTCTTAATAAGTTCTCTGAAAGTTTCCGATCCGAGGCTCGCTTGTTAGACGTTCTTGTATAACAACATTAAGCAGAAATATGAATGAAAATTTCGGAATTCTTGTGCAAGTTTCTCGGAACGGTTCCGAGGCTCGCTTACTGGATGATGTTCTATAATAACATTAAGCAGAAATATGAATGGAAAACTCTGAACTGTTGTACGAGTTTCTACTTTGAAGGACTAGTGGGAGGAGGATTCAACATCTGAAAATGTAAGCAGCAAGTGGTTTCTCAACCCCCCGTATTCCCGCTGTTTATATTCAAAGACTGCCGAAAATTGGACGTGGAGACGAAGGGAGGAATTTTCCGTTCTATCCATTTCTTTCAATTTCCGTGGTTTTCTGAAGCCGAGTTAGCTATGTATCGCATGGGTGTTTTCTTTCGTAAGACTTCTTTAATATAATGAAAGAAATGACTGAGATTGTCTGTTAAAAATAAAACGTTTCAAGTCAGTATAAAACTGAAACCATGGAATTTATTATTATTAATATTAAGGTAAAGACGCCAGTTCCCGTCACTGCTTCAGTGGTCGTTATGTCTTAACATGTAAAAATAAATAAATAAATAAAAGGATGTTTAAATAACACCCTTTTTTTAAGCAAAGTAAAATGGACTAACAAGTAAAAACTAATAAATTTATGAATCGGAAAATAAAAGCGTGTGTGCTTTTAGATATGATTTTATGATACGGTAAGCAAGAACACCCACACTTTAATTTTCCGAATCATACATTTATTATTTTTTACTTGTTAGTCTTTTTTTTTTTTTTTGCTTAAAAAAGTTTTTTTTTAAATCCTTTTTTAATTATTTTTCTTCTATATTAAGAGCTTCGCACACCCAAATTCTAAAGTGTTCTGCAACCAGCAACAAATCATAACCCAACATCGTTGCAGGCTAGTATTTATTTTAGGATAAACAAGTCCATATTAAATAATTACTTTTTAATTAATTACATTTAACTGGATTATTCTGTCGTATATCTAATGATTGAATATTGTATTGTCATCGGAAGCAAGCAAGTCTTTAAAATTTTAAAGAAATCGGATGATGGAAAGCGAGTTAAAAAACAATTACAAGATTTGCACTAGAGATGAAACATGATTACAGAGTAAGTTAATAAAAAGCATGTAATAAGAAAACCTTTCATCGTTTGGTAAAAATGTCTTGTGTCCTCCATTTCCATGGTTTTGTTACTAAAAAGTGTTAAGCAAGTGGACATTAAAAAATAAGCATTGAAGTTCTAGGTAAGGACCTTATGTTTGCATGCATGAAATGTCTCTTTACTGATTAAATTAATAATCAGATTATAAGTTTGCGTGCTTTCACTGTCACTTTCTCTGCTTTGTGGGGAGGGGGGGTGACGATTACTGGTGGAAAATTGCTATTTGAAATTTTTACTCCATAAAGCGATAGATTTAATTCAATGTGATGTTAAATTTATATATTTAAAAAATCATGGTGATAGGCTCATTCTTTTGAGGAGCCATCAGTAAAATTCAAAATTTAAATTCCTACATATTCCACAGGAAGTCAACTCAGGTTCTTTTTAGAATTTCGTAAGACCTTGTAGCAAGACCTCTGTGCCTCTTTTCTTTCAAGCAAGTTTTATTTCGCCCGGTTCAAATCCAGTGAAGATGACAAAGAGGCTAGATTGGGTGACGAATACTGGTGCATTGGTGTGACGACTATAGGGAAACAGCAAAATTTACGGTGACGACTACTGGAGCAAAGTTAGGGTTGTAAAGAAACGTAATTCTATCACTATAATGCAAATTATCGAAAACGTTTTTGCTATTACATTATCGCACGAGACCTGAAGTTGTTAATGAAGTGAGCGTTGTTTCTTACACATAGATCTATAAGAAATCATTTTCTTCCAAACCCACTTCAACATGCCGAGAACTTGTGCCTTTACAATATTATTATTATTATTATTATTATTATTGGTGGTGGTTTTGTAATTTTGTTGGCAGAAGTCACTAGGGACGTATCGATACCACTTTTCCACAGATACTCGATACCAATACTTTTGGACACATTTCCTATATCTTATAAGACTTTTTCAAAATAATGAATTTATCAACATTGTAATATTATATATTAGATATAAGGTCAAAATTTCACATACATAAATATAAAGCAGAATTTCATATTACGTTAGACACAGCAAATATATTATCAAATTGAGTACCGAACTGTCCTTTGTACTCCTGGGCACTTTGGGAGATAAAGGCGGCTGAGTGTGGGACTGACCAGTGACCACCCACTTCACCTTATGCCATAGGTCGAGAATATGTGGAGTCCCCCATGTGCCGTTCCCGGCGCGTGCGCATTGTACAGGGAACACCGTTACCTTTTCTAATATGTAAGTAAAGACTAAAGGGAAAATACTGGCACAGTGAGCGTAGAGTGGTTCACTTGCAAAGCATTTTGTTCTTAATCGGAACCTCTGACTCGTTCGAGATCCGAAATTCGAATCCTAGGTGTGCCTTCCTAACTGAAGTTACCTTTGGCTTTTCTTCAGTTACTACTACTTTCTAACATGAGCTAAAAATATCATTTGAGTAGTGCAAATCAAAGGCACACATGCATAAAGAAATCGATTATACCATCGATAATCATTTAAACGAATTTTAAGTCTAAAGAGACCCATGAAAGATGAGTGTCATTGTTGTTAATATTAAACAAATTAAAAATAATTCGGAAAATGTATCGGTGTTCATTTGCCGATACCGATACTCCAAAAAGTGACCGATATATCGGTACATCCCTATCAGTCACAGTGAATCTCTCTGGATTTCGTACGTTTCTGAAAGTGATATGTGAAATCATCATTAATGCTCTATCGAAAGTGGGACATGAAGTGCTATCTACTCATATCAATTTAATGCTTTTCCTTTAGTCTTTTTGCACTTTTCTTCTGCTTTAATACTGTAAAGGAGCTGTATTCGTCTCATCCCTCTTCTTCTTTTCCCTACAACCGTCCATTTAATTGAATCTTTTAATTTGAATATTATTTATGGCCTTTAGGCAGCTAAGGTTCAGGGAGGGCAAAGGAAAAGTGTCGGCCAGGGGCTACGTTAAAGGACATTCGGCCGTGGGTCGTGGACGGAGTAACAGTGGTTGTGGGTGTTTGTCTACGGTCGATGGCTGTTCGTTCGACTGCGAGTGGTAACGAGTGTTGAATAGGACAGTGACTCATACTTTATCATTTCTCTTGATTGATGGCTGAATATTATAGAGAGTATACATTGAAGTTAGATTTTCATGCAGTAGGAACACGGCATTCCTTGTTAGAAATACATGAAAACATAGCACAGGAACTAGTACTTAATGATGATGAAATTATCCAAGTCGAGCTGAATGCATATTATAAATCGGTGTATTTAGAATGTAATCCGAAGAAACAGTGAATAGGGTCCTAGCACATACACATGGACAAGCGACATTTGTATTCGACAAAGTGCGATATAACGTCCCAGTGACAAAGGTGCGTGAAGACGTTAGTCAGATCACTATCGCCACTTTACCTCATCGTTTTCCGGACACATTGGTCCAGGAGCACACGGGACAATACGGTGAAGTGCTTCAAATTGAGCATCCTAAGTTTTCCGATTATCATATCTTCAGGAATTCCTTCACTGGGCGCAGGATCGTGCATATTCGCAGAAATCAGACGAATATACTTCTTTATGCAGTGTTAGGCAGGTATCGTGTGCAATTATTTAACTCAGACACAAACCGTTTATGTCGACAGTGTGGTCAACCGTCCCATCCGACGACAGCGTGCAGCAGGGAAATTGGTACGGTCTATTCATCAGGAAGTGTTCCCCGCCCGCTAAACCTGCCCCTGGTCGACAAAGGTCCCTCGTTATTTTCGCCAGAAGTTTTCCCTACAATCAGTGAGGCAAACGTCCGAGTTCGTTCGGCGTGGCCCCAGGATAAGGAAATTGAGCCGGTACCACAACTTCCACCAGTTGGTAAGCACAGCCTGGTTTCTACGGATTCCCAGGTAAGTGACAATATTGTAACTTTAAGTACAGCTGCTGCTTTAGAAGTACCTGTGGGCTCCCAGGAGCAAGATCGGGTTTGTCGTCCTGATCCTCCAGAGCAGGACAGTGAGAGTGGTCCGGTCGGGAATGTAGTACCGGTCCCATTGGAGGAGAGTGACGGGAGTGAGAGAGATTTCGACATCAACGCAGCTGAATCCGAGGATGACTTAGTTGGGGATGTGACCACCACAGTTTTATTTGCCCAGTGTCCGGGAAGTGATTCTTTTGTTGAAATTGGGGCTAATATTGAAGTGGAAGGTGAAGTTTCGAGTCCAAAGCATCAGGCCAAGTGTACCTCCGCTACTGCAACGGGTTCAAGTTCTGGGACTTCCACAGCTTTGCTTAAGCGCTCACATAAGTCGCGATTAGGGAAACGTAGTTCATCACGCAAGAAGATTGGTAGTGAACTTAAAAAGCAAAAACCACCCAAAGCAGGATTGGTCTAATCTAGCGGTCCCCGTCGGAGTACTACGTCTGGAGGTGACTACTTGAGGAGAAAGTGTGGTCGCGCTACAGCTCAGACATGATGAAGCAACATGGTGTCGGGGTTTCTCGGCTCCGCCTACGGACATGGGTCTGGTTAGAGCTGGTGCTTATCTCAGTAACCTCATTTCAATTCCCCCGAGATAATGGACTAATGTCTAGTGTGAATCCTCCCAATATAGCACCCCAACAAACGTATGGAATTGCTACTTATAATCTTGTCTCCACTTATCAGGACTACAAAATTCGCCAGTTGGAAACATTTTTTTATTCATAAGGGTTATGACATTATTATATTGACTGAAACGGCTAATCAACCGTTAACATGGTCTATCTTTAATTACCGGAATAATTTCTCTAGTGAGGGGACTCGAAGTGTCGGGACGTTCCTTTAAGAAATCTGCGTTTGCATCCTACTGGCAGACTTATAGCGGCATCTCTATACAATCTATGGCTTGTGGGCGTCTACGCTCCCAGCGGGACTGCGAGCAGAACCAGTCGGGAGACTTTATTTCAACAAGAATAGCCACAATGGCTAGACGAGTTACAAGCTCCCCAATATATGGTGCATGGGGACTTTAATGCAGTAACCCGCAGAGAGGACAGTTCGTCCCCGACAGCTGTTAGTCCTGCCTATAAATCGCTTATGGCTCAATGGGATTTAGTCGACTTATGGCTTCACTTTAATCCGGGGCGGCTCGGACCGACCTATTTTTACACGGAAGGGGCCAGTAGGCTAGACGCTATCTGGGTATCGAACAACATCATCAATCAATTTAGGAAAATAACCTATGAACGACATGCTTTATCGGATCATACCATTGTGGCTACGTCTCTCCAGCTTCCGTCGTCCAAATTCTATAAACCTTCATACAGATGGCGACTTTCGGCGCATTGCCTTCGGGGGGAAGAATATAAACAGGAGGCGGGAGAAGTGATCATGTCCGTATATCAGTCTTACGCATTCATTCATTCCTCCCCTCTTCACAGATGGCATAAGATTAAGAAAGCGGTGGTCTATCATGCCAAAGCGTATGTCAACAGACACAATAGTCGCTATCGCAAACGAGAACGTTACTATTATGACTTATTGAATGAAGCAATAGTCGCCCATTGCCGTGGTGAAACTCGCATCGTGGAGATACGTAAATATCAAGCACTGATCAAACAATGGATTAGACGACGTCATACGTCGTTAAACTTTTTTAACCGTTTGGAACGGCTCGGTATCAATGAAACACCAACGGTGCAGTTACACACAATAGCTCGCAAAGCGAAGAACAAATACTTCTTTGACAAATTTCAAACTCCTAACGGATGTAATCTATATGGGGCAGACGTACCGCACGCTATTTATGACGGTTTCAAGCACAAGTTTCCTGGTGGTCCTGTTCATTTAGAGTCTGAAGAGCTGACGTGCTTACTAGAGAATATCACCGAGGTGCTCAATGAGGAGGACCGTGTCTTCCTGGAGCAGCCCTTCACAAATAAGGAGGTCATAGAGTCGCTTCAAAAGCTTAATGTGCATGCCGCCACTGGCCCGGATGGGTTACCGGTACAGTAGTATCTCCAGTTTCAACGACAGGTCGTACCACTTTTGGTCGCGGCTTTCAATGAGCTATGGACGGGCAGTATATTTTCACGTGAGATGGTAGAGGCGTATGGGGTATTGTTGCACAAAAAACTGGGAACGATCGGTAAAAAGTTCCATCAATTGGGGGATTTCCGTATAATCACATTATTCAATACAGATCATAAGATCTTCATGAAATGTTTATTTAGGCGGATCAGCATGGTAGGCGGGCCATTATTTCATCCCATGCAACATGGGCTCAAAGGGATGCGCCCGGTACACGTCCTGCTGCTCCATATCAGGGAAATTATACGCTTCGCGCGCATCATAGAGCCTTCCGGGTTAGCCATTTTGAGTACAGATTTTCTGGGGCGTATGATTCCATATACCACTCTTTTCTGAAATCGGTGTTACTTCAGATGGGATTTCCAAAGCTTATGGTTATGATCATAGACCAGATCCTCGCCCGAAGATCGATTCGGCTCCTCATCAATGACTGGCTTTCGCCGAATATCCCTATTAAACGTGGTATATCTCAGGGGTGCTCCCTCTCGCCGCTCTTGTTTTCCTTAACCTTAACTCCTATTTTAAATTATGTTCAATCGTGTATCCAGGGTGTCATTTTTAAGGGACAACCCTGCAAATAGTTTGCTTATGTGGACGACTGCTCCTTTTTGATCCGCACGGTCCTAGAATTGCACGAGGTCGTCAGGATTCTCCAACATTTAAAGGGAGTGGTTGGTTTGGAACTCAATGACAGGAAAACACACCTTTTACCACTATCATCTGGGAATTAATACGAACAAAATGGGTTAATCCAATGTTCAGAGCACGTTAAAATACTCGGGATACTCTTGGAACGCTTCCTTAAACAAACTAGGACTACTAATGCATTACGTATTTCTCAACGCATGGTGGGACAAATGGTTCAATTCAAAGATGCCTTCGCGACTGTGTTGGCCAGAGTCCGCTTTTTGAACACATATGTTTATAGCCGTCTACTACCTCCAACTATTTTCCTTCCCTCCTAACATTTATGCCCAACTCGTCAAATACAGCGGCTACCACTTGTGGCGGGGCCGCGCCTTACGCGTTCCGAGGGACATATTATATCTACCTATGGAAAACGGTGGTTTGAAATTACGGAACATAAGCTGGCAGTCGGAGGCCCTGAGGTACCACCGGCTGACAAGCATACTCCATGCACCCTATAATTCTTTCTTAAAGGCATGGCTTACCGATATTTTTTGGCTTAGTGCAACGCCTTTACCGCTTTATTTACAGCCCTGGCAACGTCTAATTGATGATCAACTGGACGTTCTCTTGATCCTTGCCTATGCTATACAGAACATTGAATTCGATATTGATCGCCCAGTAAGGCAACTTTATGGGGACATCTTAGCCCGTCACTTACGGGCATTACCTCCAGATCAAGTAACACGTCATCGGGTTCACGAGACACAGCGGTGGCGTGACGCCTGGTGCTTGCGGACCCTACCCCTTTCGTTCAATACCTGGTTTTTATTCTCGCACCGGGTACTTCTTTCACGCAGCGAATTGTATGCTTTACAAATTCGTCCTTCTCCTCAGTGTGTCCAATGCGGGCAATATGAAGATTTTTACCATATGCTCACGCGCTGTACAAAGTTAAACGGATGCGTAATCACCTTGTGGGGTTGGATTAACCTCATTGAACATCGTATAGATATGAAGCGCGATTTACTTTATCTTTTTTTGCATTATACATCTCTACCCCTGAATGTCATGCGCCGAAAGTTTTTTGTTTGGCTCATAGCCACGACTATTCATTTCTTGCTGAATGAGGTACAGTGGACAACAGTAGACGAATATAAAATTTATATGCGCCTGTAGTTAGGCTTATGGGCCCCTTCCGTGGGGTTGGACTCGGCCCGTTACATCCGTATACTTATCTAAAATTTTTGTATACTTTCTTGTTTTTCCTAGGCGTAGAGCTCGATAGTGGGCTCTTCATGGTAGTTATTCTTGACCCGTCAGTAAGGTGTCTCTTTGTTCTTGGTTAAGGGACCAGTTTTGTTTTGGTAATCGCGGCGTTCTGTCGTTAGGGTGACATCGCTATGCACCCAGTTGTCTATTCAGGTGTTACTTATTTTTGTATTGATAATTTTTGAAGTGTCTTATTCTGGTTGATTCTCTTTGTCAAATAACTTGTATCTTCATATTTGTAATAAAATAAAATAAAAAAGGACACATCCCGGCATTTGCCTGGTGTGACTGAGGAAAAAAACTGGAAAACCACTCACATCGAACACTGGTTCAAAGCGTCGACAGATGGACATACGTGTAGATGATATATGCGACTTTCAAATCGTCTCGCCCCGAGACCTTTCTAACAACACCTCTATCACATTTGTAGCCCTAGTATTTCCTAAGTTGAAAGTTGTCGATTGACGGATAAACAAATCAGTGACATAAGACTTCTCAGCTTTCGCTCCCGCGCTATTATTTCATATTGCGATGAAAATGCTTGCTTACTAGTTTACTGTGAGAGTAAGCAGCAACACTGTTTATTTCGTCCGGTGGTTCGACTTCTGCTGCCGACAATCCTGACAGTAATCGCCTGGTATGTCATCCCTCTGTCTTGATGGGCTTTCACGGAAAGTACCCAGAAAGGAAAAAAAAAATAAGCAAACGTTAATCCCCCCCCCCTTCTTGAACTTTATTTCAGCTACAACATGATTACCTCTTACTTATCTAATTCCAAGCAGATAAATAGTCACTTGCAACGCAACAGGAACAGCATTATGTTTCTTTCTAAATCTTTATCCCAAAGGCAGTGCTCAGGCCAATGCAAAGAATTGACTTAAAATTTAAAAACGAAAATCGTGGAGGAGGGTCTTATTCCCTCAAACCAACAATCATATGTTTGAAAGTACTCGTCTTTTGTGTGTGTGTTTTCCAGTTATGCCATTTTCCCTCCTTCAGGCAATGGGAGCTGCTGCAGCAATCATTCATTCCATACCTTTCTTGCCACATACCAGAAGGACAAGGCCGGAACCTTATTTGGAGCCAAAACCCACTCGGAACGTGAGGAACTAAAAGAACGTAGGAACTTCGGAACTGGAACCAAACTAAAGAACGATTGAAGCTGCGGAGCTGGAAACAAAAAAATGCATCACCAAAAGGAACTGCAATGCCCATCACTAATACGTAGCAGGTATAAACGGTATGTTTTTTACTGCTGTATGATTTTAACCTAACCTATCGTAACTTATCCTGAACTAACTTAACCATCATCGAAAATGCTGAAAAATTGAAGTTATATTTGAAAGAACCGTCTGCAACAGTAGAGCCAAAAATATTTTAAACTGTTACTTTGTTACATAATTATATTTATGCAACTGTAACAGTTATAATAGTTATAGCAAACTAAGTTTACTCCACCTGAATTATATACTAGAGTGGTGTTTCTCAATCTTTTTCATGCCGCGGTTCCTTTATTACACCATCTTTTGGCAGGCGACCCCCAAAAGTACTTTTTCTTTTTATAAGCGGAATCGCTTCACTTTGTGTTGAAACCTTAAGGACACTATTTAATACATACACCCTACCGTCGCAACCCCTTGAACATAGCCCCATGTTGAGAAACCCTGTATTCATTTTGCATAAAGGAGCATTGAAAAATATAGAGAGAGGAACAAACCCAGTTTCGCGTGAACAATTCTAACCTACCCTTAATTATTCTCTTTACACAACGTAAAGAATGTGGAGGAAAAGGCTGTAAACCGTTATGAAATTGAATGGAAACTTTGAAATACAAGAGCAACACGTAGTCTAACCTGACCGAGCGAAGCCGATTTACCCAAAATAATGAACGTTGTAACAAATATTATCAGATATTACCGCTAATTTACATATACGTGGAACAAGTAATCTTATATTACTCTGTTCACACTACGCACTAACCATTTCGTTTTCTTGTTTTCCTCCTTTCCCTTTAATTAACGCACATTCTTCTTCTTCTTCTTCAAGACTACTCGGCATGAGGAGATGAATGGAACCGATAAATGAACGTGTCGTCAGAATAAGCGCGAAAGGAAGTAAAGCGAACGGAATAAACCGCGAAAGGAAGTAAATCGAACGGAATAAACGCGATAGGAACAAGCTTGAAACCGAAGTAACGTGAATGGAATAAGCGCGAAACGAAACTAGAGCGACAGGAACAAGAGCGAAACGGAACTAAAGCGACAGGTACACGCGCGAAACATAATAAGAGCAACCGGACCTAGCGCGAAACGGAATTAGAGTGGCACGAACTAGCGCCAAACGGAATTAGAGCGACATAAACTAGCGCGAAACGGAACTAGAACGACAGGAACAAGCGCCAAACGGAACTAGAGCGACAGGAACAAACGCGAAACGGAACTAGAGCGAAGGAATAAGCGCGAAACGGAAATAGAGCGACAGGAACAAGTGCGAAACGGAATTAACACGAACGGAATAAGCGCGAAAAATAAAGTTTCAGAAACTGGTTTGCATGAATCGAATTCCACTGTCACAGGAACAGGAACAATAACCGAAAGTAGCAGGTATTATATTTTTTAGGTTAGAACCATTTGCTTAAGCCCCTCGTACACGATTCAATAAAGCTTGAACAAGAGCGTTGAACAAGCAATTGGATGAAAATGACGTCACGAGTCAGAGACTCCACACAGGAAATGTCTTGAATTCAAGTCTTCTAAGCCAATTCGTCCTATTTAGAACCTGTCCTACTTTTATTGAATTCAACGCAGTGATCTACCAATCACATCGCTGGTGACTTGAACACGTGACGACTGCTTCAGGAATGCTAAAAATTAAGATGTGAACATGGAGCAGGGAATTTTTAAAGCCTTCTTTTTATGATGCGAAATAAAGATATCAGAAAATCAAAATAAAATAAATAAAGTATCGCTACAAGAAATTCCATCGCATCTTGCTGAGGTAAAGTGTACCCGATGTTTCTTCTGTAGTTTTTGTACAATCACTATTGCAATAGAAATTGATACAGAGGGTTTACTATAATTCCTAATAAAGTTCGTATTGTATTTAGAAGCAGTAGGATATTAATATTTCAAGTGCCACTGAGTTACTCATAATTTATGTGGAAAGGTCGAGTTTTTATTTACTGTATGTAGGAAGTTCAAAACTGCTAAACATAGAAGTATCTGGGTACACTTTACTATACGGCACAAAACAATGTAATCTTTTGAAACGTATGTGAAAGTGTTGTAACTTAAAATATAACAAAGTTTCGAGTCATGGAAGTATTAAATTAGAGTGAAATAGCGAAAAGTACTTGGAACTACTTGGCTGCTTCCACGTTGGTGAGCGAGCACATTAATTTGTGTATGAAATAGCGAAAAGTACTTGGAACTACTTGGCTGCTTCCACGTTGGTGAGCGAGCATTAAACCGTACATGAAATAGCGAAAAGTACTTGGAACTACTTTGCTGCTTCCACGCTGGTGAGCGAGCACATTAAACCATGCATCGTATGTAATAAAAAATCTAACCTTCTTTAACCCACCCTTGCTTATTCAACATTGTGGCCATGATTTTTGTAGCAAATAATGTGTCATTCATAATACGACGCAATTCTATTAATATTCCGCCGCATCCCTACAATTTGCATGTAGTAATGAACGCAAATAAATCTATTGCGACACGAAGGGTCACGATTAGTATGCCTCCACATGGCGCTATCTTGATCAACTGGAGTGCGTATGTAACGAAATAATAATAAAATATGCATTTCCACTTTGGATTGTTAGTTGTCGTTAGATGTTTATAGAAGTGCGTGTAACCGGAAACAAATAGAAATTTATAAGGATTGAAAAGAGTTTTGAATAAAGCAATAAAAAGTCGATGTTCGAGGCATCACCAACTACGGAATCGCAGCCGTTAATCTGGTTATTATTTTATTAAAAGCTACGCTTATCATGTTTAACATTCACCACATGTTCCCGCTTTCAACGCAGAAAGAGCAAATCGACTCATGTGCTTTTGGCTCCTTCACACTTCCGCTTAACTTATCGAATCGTGTACGAGCGCCATCGAAGCACTTTCAACACTGCTTGGATACAACCCTTTGATTATTCCAGTTGGATCGTGTACGCACTCATCCAACTGCTTATTCAAGAATTTGATTCTATGTTTATTGAATCGTGTACGAGGGGCTTTACAAATTGCTTATTTGATCATTGTTTCCAAGTAACAGATTTCTATGTTTCTTAGGGGATATTAACTTTTAATTCGAAATATTAACAGAATGTCAAGTGTAGTATATGGCGCCTAAGATTTATAATTAGATGTCCTTTTATTTGTGATAAGATAGAAATTATAAACGTTACAAAACATTGATCACAAAACAAAATTTTCATTAGGACTGTTTGATAATATTTTATTGAAATGAAAATGAATTTCTTGTAAAGGCTGATTTACTTGAAAGCTTGCGTTGCTTGCTTTGCGTGCGATTTGGGTGAATAGCTAATTGAAACACATGTCACATTTACCTTACAATAAAACACGGAATGAAACCCGTGTTTCAATTGACTACTCACCAAATCGCAAGCAACGCAAGCTTTCATGAAAATCAGCCATAAAACTTGTAAGATAAATCGTAGTATTTTTCTTATGATTGAAATCTTGTCCTGTCAAACAGCAAATCCTGTAGGTTTTTCAATGCTTCAAAAGATGCTATAGCATTTTTGGTAGAATGTGTCTTGCTAGCATTTTTCGAGGAATATTGATTGCTCCCTGAAATCAAAATTGCAATATGTGCGATTTAGTAGGGAGGTTGTAAGTACACAGGGGTTGCTTTCGAACTGGCCCAGCCTGGCCAGGCCAGGCTAAATTCTGCTTTAGCCCGTTTCACTTCCATTTTCGTTCTGTGAATAATCATTAAAAAAAAGACGTTACAGAATCGTTCGGAATAAAATTAGATACCGTATCAACTGAATGTGAAAGTTAATACGTAGTTCCTGACAGTCCCAAAGCTCTCACAAGCATTGTCACGTCAGTTGGCTTCGTGATTGTCCAGAGTGTCTTTCAGAGAAACCCCACCGAGGAGATTGTACAGCTCCGAATGTACTTTTGAAGCGTTCAGGGGATTTGAAGCTAGGTTCGATATGCTATTATTAATCTTTAAGAACATTTCTAGGGTATATTTGCATGCTCTGGGAACACTATTTCCGGTGCGTACCGAAATAAGCGCTGATCTTTTTCCAGAGTCCTGCAATCGGGTCTGAATTCGGGGCGTCCCGCGTCGGTTTTACACCCACATCGATCTGAGCACTTCGCACACACACATATACAAAATGGACTAGTCCGAAAAGGATCTGATTGCGTTGAGTACCCATTTTGTCTGGCTGGCCTGACATTTTTCGGACTCGTATCGAGCCGGGCGAATTGGGTCGAGATGAAGCATTTTCCTAATTAATACTTCAGAAAACATTGTACTGTAAGATTTGTTAAATTCGATGTTACATGTTAAATTTGCTCTATTTACTGAGCACATCGCACAGAAAAAGAAATTATTTCCAGTATCACACGTAATCACAAGCGTTTACAGGTTTGCTTGTTTACAAACGAATTTAGGAAACTTTTGTCGACTTTATTTTGTGTGCGATATTCTAGTAAATTTGACTTGAGGCCGTCATACTGCAATGACTGCAATGCTTGTTAAAATCCAAAGAAGTCCATGCTCCAGGTGGGATTAGAACACGCGACCTTGCAAACGCTGGCCTAATGTCTCAGACTCCACGACTACGTCGATCGGTATAAACGAATTTAGAAAAAGAATCTACATCATCTCAAGACTACAAGACAATAATATGATTTTGCGAAAGTCAGTTAAGCTTCCCTGATATACAGCAATTTTTATAGTTCAAGATTAATTTTATTTAACCTACTATTTATTACAACTCTACATAATACTAGCTATATTTCCAGAGGGGGTCGATCTTCCCCTCCACCGTGCGCGCCCATGTATAGAAGAGAAATTAGCTTTGGCGAAATTGGAGAACACTATGGTCAGTGTTGTACAGATGTATAAGTAGTTCTCTTTTTCTAAAATGTTATACCTTTGTATATAGGGTTATTGCTGTAGATGCCCATAGTAAAGGAAAGATTGTCTTTTCTACCCATGTCCTATCCCTCCTTCAACCACTCTTGTGTGCAAGTATGATTGTAAAATACAAAAGCTTCCTGCCTTCAAAAGACAAAACTGGAAATCTGCGATAGTACACAAGGGAGGGAGGAAAGATGTAACTCCTTCTGCTTACGGTCACGGAGACTGAAAATAGTAATGAAAACATCTATTGTGAACATTTTTCTCAAGAAACAACCTCAAATATTTCTTCCTTTAGACCGTTTAATTTTAAGCACAGGCGTATCAATGAATCGACACCTTTTCTTGCTGGTCGTTGGATATGTACCTTGAGTCGTTAATGGAGAACTAGTCTCGATGCCACATCCGGTTGGTTACCATAGCATACCATAGTTACCATAGGTTGGTTGGAGGCCAAGTCTAAACAAACAGTAAGTTTGATAGCAGAAAGGTAGAAAATCAGTTGTGGAAGTAATGGCTGTAAATATTTTTCGAACGGTTGACTTTTTCCGTGACGAGCTGAAACTGATTGAAAGAACTGAAAATGCTGTGGAGTCCAAACATTTACATATGACTAAGATTTGATGCACATACTAGGGAAAGCGCAAGAATGGACATATGAACAGTAAATATAATAAGTTGAGGGTGTGAGTAGCTTTTTTCCCGGTAATTTATGTTTCTCTAAACACATACAAGGTTACTATTAACTTTGGAAATCTTAATTTATGCTATACCTCGTATACTTTATCTGTAATATCAATTTGCGCATCTGTACATAGGTTACACGTCTTTCGTTTTAGCACTTGTGCTTACGTTATTGAGTGTGTGTCCTTAACTATAACCGAATTAGCAATCTCAGTTTAAGCTTTTAGATATAATTATCACCTTTTTTAAATCAAGAACTCAGCAATCAGAGATGAATTATACTCATAATCATATAAACGTATTCAAAATTGCAGTCAATGGAATTGCGAGAAATTTGTTTACTGACATAATTGCTCCTTCCATTTCCTTTTCTAGTTTCAGTCCTCAAAAGAAAAAAAAAGCATGTGTCTCTTTCACCGTGAAAAGTGGAAACATGAAGTGGATGAAAGTTACTCCGCTTTGTAGAGAAATATAAGTCGAAAATTAGCGTTTTATTGTATTTATTCTTAAACGTGGAAATAGTGTAAGCCTTTTAGTGGAAAGTTTGGTCAAATTAACTTCATTTTAAAGTTAAACATTTTCTTTGTAATAGCTTAACGTTAACTGAAAATGAGTTGAAACTGACCAAAGTGATTTGTCCGTGAACATTCAACTCTCGTATTTTACGCTTAAAACTCGGTCATTTTCTAATCGAAGTGTAAGCAATTTTGAGGTTACGTACTTTTATGGATGAAGTTTAAGCCTTGGTTGGATATTCTATAATCCAGTAACAGGAGTAACGTTACTTGCTTGTCACTGAACGCCCCGCCATTTTGAGTATTTATATTACCTTTACAGTGTGAACAGCAAACAGTTCACTGGTGGACCCAGAACGGCAAGGATTGCATTGGTGGAAAGATAAATTAAGTTAGGTATAGATCTTTACACTGTAGGAAACATATCTCTCCTTTTTTCACAAGACATTACTCGTAGTAAAATCAAAAACGTGTTAATGATTAACCTCCTTTGCAGTAAAACCCTAGCTATATATATCACTCGGAAAGCCAAGAAAACCAATTGCCTTCGTAGCTAAGTGGCAAGAGCGTCTGACCAGTATGCTTGTGGACCCTGGTTCGAAACCCAACCACTTCAACTTATTTTTTTTAATTTTAAAGGAATATTACCTTTTATTCTTTCCTACTTTAAAGAATACTCTGTACTCTGCTTGAATTAAATAAGTTGGAACGGTCATATATATATATATATATATATATATATATATATATATATATATA
>JAGDQP010034393.1:0-13980 GCA_022664845.1 Lepisma saccharinum | reverse complement strand
GGTTTCAGTATACTGAGAAACTGTGTCATGAATTGTTGACTGTGGTGTATGCACTTCTTGCCAGTAAATTTATTTCTCTGGATCTGCTGTCTTCTTTACATTATGACTGCCCCTTCCTGTGACAGTATTTATGGCAAGACTAGGATTACAGTGTTGTGTTAATTTAGTTCCTGGTAAATAATAACTTTTAAGGTGGACCGGTGGCTCAACAAAGCTCTTGGAGCTACTTGTAATAAAAAACTATTATCTTGCAAGGATATACAAACTGGAAAGTAAATAATCAGTTCATTATGGTTCATTTGTCGTGTTGAATTTTGTGCTATACTCTAAAGCAATATTTAAACAACTATAATTAATAAATTAAATTCTTCCAATAGAAATAGCACTGCTTGATTATTTTATATCAGAAAATCTTTCAACTTTTGGCACTCTTCTTTAATTGATGTATGGATTTATTTTTGAAAGGATTTTTGACGACCCTTAAGAGTTTCTATCACCTTGATCAGCTCCCATTTAACCAAATGTTATTTTGAGATGCCCATAAGTTTCTTGCTAGTTGGAATATTTTAGTCATTCTTGCTTTAATTTGGAGAACAACGAAATCCCTTACATTTTTGTTCTTTAGTTTTTGGAAGAGTTTCTTTATTTTGATTTCAACGGTTGTTAAAGTTTTGATAATATGCAAAATGTTATACCTACGTGATTTAACGACGAATTAAAAATTTTCGATTTACATTATCAAAATTCTAAAAAGCAGGTTAAAATATATACACCTTTCTGAACATAACTGATAAATTAAATGCCAATAGTTCCTTAAAAGGACTCTACAATTTGGAATATATAAACAATATTTTCTTCTACAAAAATAAAGATTCTCCGAGCCTCGTCTGCTAGCTCTGACTCCGCCTCTTCCTTCGCCTCCCCACACTCCACTTTCACGCGCAATAATACGAATCACAGTGAAAGAAGTACCTTCCCTTTCCAGTTTCCTGTAACCTTGTTTCATTCTCAACCCTCTGTCAGGGTAGAGGCTGCTATACAAACAGGTTTTTGGCAAAGAGACTCGGCGCTGATGGATTTATGGCATTTTACAAATAGTAAGCTGGGCTATTTACCAGACTTTTCTTGAAGGAATACGGAAGTTTCAGAATATGAGGTGGCTAGTTTTTAGTTTTTCGTTTTTTTAGATATGAGTGACACATGCCGTAAGGATATGAGAGTCATATGGCAATTATTTACATCAAAGAGGACCCATTATTGAAATCCATTGCAGGTAACGCCGACACAAAATCTGATTAATCGGGGTACCTTGGGGAGTAAGTTCACACTTTTGCTGGCGCCGTCACTAAGTTATCCTTCACTCCCTAACGAAAATAATGTACTCCCTAATCCTCCCTAACGATTTGCATAATGTTCACCTTAGTTGGTTTTCGGTGGGGGACTAACTTCACAAACGTTACATTAGGGTAGTGTGGTGCACATATGAATGGAGAAAGTTGTATTTCCTTGATATTTTGTCCACAACCAGATTGATACCAAACTATCTAAAAAAATCAAATTATATAAAAACGCAATCAGGCGCTTGCTTTTTACTACAGGGACAAAACATGTCCAATGGAGCGACATCAATATGCTAATTACTTTTATTCGAATTGTCTACTGAAGTTAAATATGATTATGAACAATACTAGGCTTGAGGAAGACTCAAATATGTTCGTTCGTTTTTGGACATCCTATAGTATTACACATTGCATAAATTTAATTTCAAATCAATAAAAATTACAGAAACTATTGACCAGAAGGCGTTACTCATTGATCAGATCTTGCAATTGGCGAAAATGTCTGGTTGAGATTATCTCTGAATCACCTCCATTCGACTCAACATGAGCTTTTTACATTTAACTAACTAACTATGGCTTATGGAACTCGCAAGTTCATCGCCCCAGTAACAAACGTTCGCCATTGAATTCTATCCCGGGCAATATCAAGCTAGTTTTCATCACAAACACCTACTTCTCGAAGATCTCTTCTAATATTGTACTCCCAACGACGTCTCGGTCTTCCCAATGGCCTTCTTCCATCCGGTCTTCCAACCAGGATATAATATAATCTTTGTTTTCCCCCATCCGTGCTACATAACCTGCCTACTTTAGTCGTCGCGATTTAATTATTTTTATAACATCTGGTGAATCGTACAGTCCGTGGAGTTCTTCATTATGCAGTCTCCTCCACTCTCCAGTTATCTCGTCGCGTTTCGGCCCGTATATTTTTCTCAAGAACTTATTTTCAAATACACGTAATTTATGTTCATCTGCTAGGGTCGTACTCCAACTTTCGCATACGTCAAGTATTACCGGCAGAATAACCGTTCTGTATATTTTTAATTTCAATTTCCTTCATATTAATCGCGATGTTAGAAGTTTTTGGACTTAATAGAAACATGCGTTCCTCGATACTAAGCGACTTTTTATTTCTTCCGTAGCCTAATTTTTTGCTTGTTAAGTATGCCCCCGAGTATTTAAATTTGTTTACTTTCTCTATGACCTCATCCCTAATTCTTATGTTTTTATTTCTTTCATTCCCTGTGTTTCGGCTTGTTATCATGTATTTTGTTTTATCTATGTTTACCTGTACACCTATCTCATCGCACGCTTCTACTAAGACATCGGTGTTGCTTTGTAGTGCATCTATATCGTCCCCTATTAAATCGACATCATCCGCGTATACAAACAGTTGATTCAAACCATTCAATGATAGTCCCTTTTTGTCCCCTTTAATTTTTAAAATCGCATATTCCAATGCGAAGTTAAAAAGTAGTGGTGACAAGGCATCGCCTTGTTTCAATCCATTGCGAATCTTAAAACTATCTGACATATTATTACCTATCCGTACTGTCCTTATGGGGTTGCTGAGACACATCTTCACTAGTTGAACCAATTTTTTCTGCATTCTGAATCGTATCAGGATACTGTATAACTTTTCCCTTTTGATAGAATCATATGCTTTCTTAAAATCAATGAATAGCTGGTGAACGGTCCCATTGAATTTCCATTTCTTCTTCAAAATTTGTCTCAAGGCAAAAATCTGGTCCAACGTGGATCTATTTCTTCTAAATCCACATTGATTATCTCCAATTATTTCATCTACGTATACACTTAGGCGTGTTAACATAAAATTACTTAATACCTTGTAACAGGTTGGAAGTAACGAGATTCCGCGGTAATTATTACAGTCCGATCTATCTCCTTTTTTGTAAATTGGAACAATTATTGAGGTTTTCCATTCCTTTGGGAGCTCCTCCTTTCTCCATATAGCACTTATCAATTTATGTAGTTCCTTGGTTAGTGCCGTTCCTCCTGTTTTGATTAATTCGGCTGGAATATTGTCTATTCCTGGTGTTTCGAAATTTTTCAATTTCTTTACCGACATTTCGATCTCGCTAGGTTCGGGAATCCACGGTTCTGCGGTATGGATTTCAAATTCCTCTGTTTGTTCCCCGCTGTGTACATTAAGAAGTTTGTCGAAATAACTTTTCCACACATCGACAATTTTAGTCGGATCCGCCTGAAGATCTCCACGTTCATTTCTAATCACTCCTAACCTCCGCTGGTAACCTTTTCTTAACGAGTTTACCCCTTTGTATAGATCTCATATGTTATTTGTCTTCCCGTTTTTCTGAATCTCCTGAATCTTCTGCGTCAGATATTCTCGCTTTTTGTTTCTGAACCCGAATGTGGCGTCGCGTTTCGCGTTACTGTAGTGGTTGGTATTTTCTTCGCTTTTATTACTTAGCCATCGTTGCCTTGCTTGTTTTCGTATTTCATGAAGCTTAAGTCATTCTTCATCAAACCAAGGTTCGTTTTTCTGTTATTTCTTCTAATCTACACGTTCCTTTGCTGTCCTCTTAATTGTTTCACGAATTGCCTCCCACATCTTACTTACATCAACTTCATTATTAATATCATCATTATTATTATTCAATCCGGCTAGGATTTCGAACCTATCTGAGAGTTCGAGTTAGTAATCTGCTTTATGCTCGGATTATTTAATCGTTTCACTTCGAATTTAAGTTGTTTTGACCCCATGTTTTCTCTGTTCGCGTTGCATAATTTTTCCCTTACTTTTGTGATCACTAATTGATGGTCGGTGTCACCTTCCGCTCATCTGTACGACCTAACATCCATTATGTTGATGTGTCTTCGTCTGTCTACTAATACGTGATCGATCTGGTTGAGAGTTTTGCCGTCCGGACATACCCACATGTATTTGTGTATGTCATTGTGTTCAAAGTACGTGCTCTTTACCAGTAGGTTTTCGAAATCGCGAAAGTTATCAGTCTTTCTCTATTGTTGTTGGTCTTTTCGTGAAGGCTGTATTTGCCTATAGTAGGTCTATATTTTTCTTCCCTCCCTACCTTTTCATTGAAATCACCCGACACAATTTTCGAATTATACTTCGGTCAAACAGCCTTTCTAGCTCATCGTAGAATATATCTTTGTCGTTATCAGTAGCCACATCGGTCGGAGCATAGACGTTTAATAAAACCGTGTTGCCCCATCGAGTACGTATTGTAACGTGCGATAGTTTTTCGTTTACGAACTCTATATTCTGAACCGCCTGAAGGATACTATTCTTAATGAGGAATCCTGTTCCGAAATCGTGAGACTGTGTTCCCCCGTAGTAGAAAGTGTACTTGCCCTGTGGGATGCTATCTTGACTCTCCCACCAAACTTCTTGTATCGCTAATATGTGTAGCTCGTACTTCACGGTCTCACGTACCGCCACCTGAAGAGCGCCCGTTTGGTATAATGTTCGTACGTTTCACGTTCGTATTCTAAGGTCTTTTTTAATCCTGTTCTTGGAGCCCCCTGAAGCAGTTCCAGCCCGGAGATCCGAATGAGGGACTAGTTTACCTCCGGAATATTTTACCCCAGGAGAATCCATGAACCATATGTTACTATTTCTTGACATGTTTTAGCGGTGTAGAGTTGTCAGCTCTACGACCTCGCAGTAAAGGTAGACATTCAAGATATCGTCCTCTGTCCATCTCTGAGCCTTGCCGATGTCATTCATCTTCAGCCTCAGAGTGGTAATGGTGATGCTGCTTCCCCTCACCATGATATTTTTGTTCAGGGTTATCTTCCACTAGCCTTTGTAGATCCCTCTATTAACTGCAAGGCAGCAGTACTGGTTTTGGTCCGCCCCGGAATATTTCCGGTACCCACCATATCTGGTCGGGATTCCCCTATCCGCCACCTGGGGAGGCGCCTGGTGGGAGACCAGTAACTCCAACCCGGAGCGTTTTACGTACCACTGCTAAATAGTAGGGGCAATCCATTGTGAGCAAACCTTTTCAATATCTTGGCTATGAGTAGGTAAGTGATGATGATGGGTGTTCTGCCCGAATGCAGGTCCTGACCGGAAGGCCCCTGGGTAAGATAAATGTCCTAAGGACGGGACATACAGTTTAAAGTTGGCTCCGAGCCACCTTCTGTCCCCTACCCCACCGGGAATCAAACCTATCTATTTTGTCATTATTCACAATATCCCTAGTTTGTCATTACTCACAATACTATTCTTAGGACTTGGCGGTGTGAAAATTCAAAAGTGTTTCTCAAACCCCATGGTTTCATCTGGAAACATTGGAGAACTCTGGCAATCACTTCGGAACGGGCGAAAGTCATAGTGCTGTCACTGCCCATTACGTTAATTTTATCTTGTCTGGGAATCACTTGAATATATTTTAAACCTATTGTTATAACTTAATGAATCGACGTGAATCCTGTAATTCACGTTTTTTTTAATCTTTTGGCTATTGCTTGCTCTATTGATCGCATACAATTACGTGTAACTACAAAACAGTTTATCTATAAATTAGCTCTGTTCTCGAACCCAGCTATGGCGACCTCGACACTGGTGTAGACCTCCACCCATGAGGTTGCTAGTTCGAATCCCGCCTGGGACATGGATGTTTCTGAATTAATAATCCAACACATATAATAGAACATTTCCAATATCAGTAGTTTCTTTTTTCGCTCTGTACTGAAGAAGTTCGATGAGGACAGGCACGTACCCAGAATTTGGTTTTGGGAAGGGACCAAGAGCTTCCGGCGGTCCAAGGTGTGTCTGGTCATGAAATATATATTAAATATGTACGCCTGAAGGTACAGTATACTATTTTTTCATAAAACTCTGAGTTGGGGGTCCGGACCCCTGAATACGTCCCTGGTTGCGGAAATGATTGATCTGGAGTTTGAGTGAATATTGTGAACACAATATGTAATGTTCACAAGAAATATATACATGAAGTATACAAAAAAACATTCAAAACATCTTCCAAAACGACAAAGTTACTATCCTTACTTCTTGTACGCGTACGTATTACTTACTGTATATTTGCTGATCACACAAAACCTCGAGAATCTCAGAAAAAATGTTAAAATGTGTAAAATAAGAGTATGTTCTTACACAGTGATCCTTGTATGTGAATTCATAACTGTTCAACTAATAAGCTTAATTAGTCACTTCATTTATCTTTCTTGTAAAATTGATGAGATTCGAATTATGCGCGCTCCCCATGCGCCGTCTACGGCGAGTGCGCATTACACAGGGGGATAGCTTTACATTTCCTTTTTACAGGTAATTGTTTCAGTAGTTGCTAACTGTATAACAATGAAATAAGTTATTTTCTGAACACAGTAATGTTTCACTTTTAACTTTGTATTCGCTTTCACACCTATAGTCCTTTTGTATACATTTTTTTAATAAAATCTTTTCAATAACACGTTTTCTTCATTTGCTTTATCATTTCCCCATGACAAGCATTTGTTACTCTATTATTATTAATATTATTTTCAAATATCTGTGAAGATCAAACTGAAGCTGCCCCCAGCTACGGCTTATTCTACTAAAGTTAAAATTTAATAGAAATCATAAGAAAATTAGATCATAGTATATTTTGTCTTTAAAGAACAGGCTTGAAGAACACAAAATCCAATCTTTACGAAAGAGGAAATTTGAGAAATTGCAAGAAAAAGGCATATAGGTTCAAGCATTTAGATGAACATCCGAGGGAGGAAAAAGTTTTCTTCCATTCAAAATAATGACCGCGACACACTCGAAAACAGCTGTGAATAGAAAGACGAAAAATATAACCATAGAGCCTGAGGGCCAAAAACGAAAAAAAAAAAAGACACCACTCTGGTTCATGTTTCCGTAGTTAGACAGAAAATTGAATGGATCTATTTCCTTAGGGTTGACGGTATAAAGTAAAGAAATTATTCCTTCAATGACTGAACTTCTGAAGTATTCTATGAAAATAAACATGTTTGTCTCCTTGTATTCAAAATTTAGTTGCACACGTTGATGCTTTAAAACACGCAGGTATAAATGTCTTGGGATAAAAACAATTAAATAAGAGAAAAATAATTTTAACGTCAATTGAAAACAATATGTGCACCGGCAACACTCACTCTGTAAAATTGCCATGCCACGCCCTCGAAACTTCCCCCGCGCGTCTCTAAAAAGTTTTGGATTCGTTTCCTGAGTTGAGCGAAAGGTAATGAAGACTCTTAAGTCCTGCTTATGTAACAACAGTCATTGAAGAAACCTTTTATATCTATAGGAATTGCAGAATCTGATACTTAAATATAAGTTTTTATCATTGGTCAGGTGAATTAGCAATATCCCAATACATACCCAGAAAAATATATAGAAAAGAGGAAATGAATTAAATCTATTAAGTGTATATATATGCTCATTGTGATGCTTTGTGACGTCACGAGCAATATTGAATGGTACTATCATATAGCGACAAGCAAGTTAACGCACGTTCACTTGGTAACGACACGTGAATCCCAAAACAAAATCAGCTTTACACAAAATATATCTTGAGAGAGTACGCTCGCGACACAATGTGTTCGGAAACATAACATTCAATATTTCTAACGTTTAAAGGTTAGAAAAACAGGTTTAGCTTAGGAACGTTTATGTGTGGATTACATGTGACAAATCTATTTGTCCCGTAAATGTAAGTCAATCAAAACATTATATTAACTAATCTAAAAATAATATTCTGGTACGTATACATATGCTAAGAGAACACGAAACAACACGATTTGATAATATCATTTGATTTTATAACCACTGTTTTAAAATTAATAAATATCTGGTGATACTATTACAAGGTGTATTTTTATTAAATAAATGATCTCAAATGATTGACAGTTTTTCTTAGCTAATTTTATGTTCTTATAATCTCTGCAACTATATGAGTCACGTCTGTATTGCATTGTAAACAAAATAATGTAATTAGAAGAAATAACTATTTATAAAGGACAGGCGCATATGTGTTTGGAGAAGGTTAATTAATGCCGGCTTGCCATTACCTTTTATTAGGTATACCATAATATTTGTGAACTATATACGGACAAATTAGCTTAAAGGCCATTTACTTAAATAGAATGACACTCCGAGCAATTACTTGCGACACCAACATGAATTACACACTTAATATTAGTTGTACATATTTGTATCTCCTCTATTGCCCAGTTCGGATAATTGTCTGGTCATTACGTTTCAATAGAAATAAAGAGTACAGGGGAAGGGAAATCGAAGTCCAGTTTTGAAAGTTGTGAGAAAACCCGTATTTTAAGATGGAAGCACTAAAACCAAAATGTAATTTTATTCCTCTGGCATATTATCGGTCTACGCAAAAATTCCTAAAGCCAAAAAAGGAATTGAAATGCTACTGCTTACACCTTAAAATGTGTGTTTTCTCACAATTTTCAAAAATTGACTTTCATTTCTTTTCCCCTGTATTTTTAATTTGTATTTCTAAAACATTGCTAGGCATAACAAACACTTTAGAAACATTGCAATGCAATAACAAATAGTAGATCATATTACAGTTTAATGTTGTAGGAACAATTTACAGTTGTGCGCAACTCAAAAGTATTTATAAATAGTGTGATATGTATTTGTGGAGCTATATGACTTAAAAATTTTAATTAACAGTCAACAAGTGGTAAGTGAAAGTACGGACATTTCTTTTAATTTTTGAAAAGTACGGTACGGACACGAATAGAGCCTTTAAAATACGGACGTATGGTAACCCTTCTTTTATCAGCTCAAGAAATACGAGACTTACAGACTAAACGGATACTACCAAGTGTCATAATCAGATATTTTGATTACAGAATGACAAGTAGCGGGGGGAAAGTTCCAAATGTAATTGAGTTAAAATCTATGAGAAATTTATTAAATCATTAAAATGTACTAGTAGTAGTTTTATTGCTACTATACCCGTAGTATTTATTGTTCTTCTGTCCGGCACGTAATGCACTTAACGTACACATGAAGATGTGTAAACGTGGAATATTAGTATACGTGGAATATTAAAATAGAATGACAAAGCTAACAATTGGAATATTTTTGGAAAATTGGTAACACTGACTACCAGGGCGTAATATAGTATCTGGAATACCTCTATAATCTGGCCTAATACCTAAGAAAAGTCTACTGGTCCGGTCCCTGGAGAGGGAAACCTCCAGGGTTCTCAAGTATAAAATATTACATACTCCATTACCTGTCAGGATGGACGGCCACTGGGAACTGAAGTCCATCCAAAAATAATAACTGTGGTATGGTTATCAGCAGTGTTCGATTTGTTATCCTCTGCAAAATATGTTCCCTACCTCTGACTTGCGAAACACTCCCCTTGCCTGGGATATAATACAATATTCTTAATAGGGTAATATCTTCTCGCTTTCTTGAAACTACACAATTCGAACTCTGGCTATCAGCTAAAAATATAGTCAAGTTACAGCACAATCTATTGATCTTAAAAGTAATTTAGTTTTTGAATATCCTGCTGCTCAGAAAAACACATTATTTTTTTAAAATTTTTTTTATCATCACTAACACGAACTTCACCAAAACAGATGTAATTGGCGGTCCTTTAGGAAACTCTTTTCCTTTATGGTTGGTCTGTTTAGATCATTTTTTAATCGGTCTGACCTTAGTAGTCGGGTAGTCTGAGGCACGAACCCTCATTTGGCAAGCTAAAGGATTTTGGGTTGAAATGTCGATTGGAGCAACATCCTTCGGGGAATTTGAATAGAAACATTAATGTTAAAGCTTGCAGAGTCGGGAAAGACTATATAAATTACAAGTTTCTCAAAGATTTAATTATTAATTCGAGAGGAAAATTCTCATCTTCCAATGGAGAATTATCTTGATCCAGGGTGCGCATGTAGAAGCTTCTAAAAAACAAAAAAATAAGGCTGTGTCGTTTTTATTTTCAATTCAAAAAATAATAATATTCAATGGCGTTGAATCGGAAAAGAGACAGGTATGATATTTCATCCGAAATATTTCATAGTTAAAACATAGTATACTCTCATGGTGATTTATCCATAATCAACAATTTTATTGGAGTTTCTTTACATCACGTAGTCTTCATACTCTCTTCAGTCCTGAGATATCATTTTCTTGTCAGGTTTATCGCTCCGCAACTTTATGCGATCTAAGGTATGGCACCATGTACATCTTACGTGAACTGATTTTCGTGTTTTAGTTAGCTTCACTGGACAACAGGTGACGGCAGGCACTTAAAACCAGGTTATCCTGTGGAATGCAACATTCCATGAAGAAGTCAAGGCAAATGCGTTATATACTGTATATATATATATATATATATATTGGGTTGTTGCGAATGAAATGTTAGCCCTAGGTGCGTTATGCGCAAAGGACAAAAAAAATTGAAAACTACGTTACCCGGTTAATCAAAGTAGTCGCCGTCTGCATCGACACACTGTTGCAATCGCTAAGATAACCAAAGGTTAAAACTCAACCAATGAAAAGATGTGTCCTATGACATATTATCATAGAATACGTCTCTAGCTACAGTTCCTCACACTGAAAACTAATGACAGCAACCAATACATGAAGACAAGATATAGAAGATAGGGAAGAAATGCCCTCAAATATATTGGAGAAATTATAAAAAAGCTGAAGAAAAATTAAACTAAAACTTTTAAATAATATCTTTCACAACTGACTATTTACTCGTATGTGTGGAAGTCTCAGCCTCAGATATCATCGATAGTCAATATAGGAACTAGAGTTTATAAATGAAATAATATGTAATGAAGTTAAAGTGATAAACTAGATATGAACCAAATGCTGCAAAGCGGATATAAGATCTTTCTTATTATAGACGTGGATAAGATTGAATATTGTGTGTTATTATTATTATTGGCAGTAATAATTAGAGAGCGGATTTTAAGGTGCAGCACATTTTCTAAAAATGGAGCTTATAAACAACCAAAGTTCAAAATATGTATTTCCGTGCATAAAACGAACTGAAATGAACGCACTTTGTTGCACCTTTTTCGTGAATGTTGCACCTTTTTTGCTAGATTAATAACATTTCCCCATTTTTTACTTCTTTTAAACATTAACACCTTTATTGTCCCTTTTTTCTCTCTTTTTTAAAAAAATGTACAGAATAATATGTTTTATTTTCAATCTGATGTACACATAATTATTCCATAAACTTAGACGCAATCTTAGGTGACACAATGGCAACAACAACGCCGCAAACAGTCAATAAATAATGTTCTGCATGTACGACAAAGAGCGGCAATTTCCTTTCGTCTTTCAAAACTCCGCGATAGAAGAAAAAAATATTGTTTTCCCTAGCACCATTGTTGCGCATGCCGTCGAGGTTTCGTGTAGAAAGAATGTTCAGAAAAAGAAATCGAGCTCTTCATTCGTACTTTGGAGTTTGAAGTCTTTGCCTTTGCTTGATTCTGTAACAATCTGAACCAGAACGTATTCTTGTCAATAACAGCATAGCATGCCAAAGATAAAGAAGAAAAAGTTGCGTACACTTGCAGCAGAATTCAAGAAGGAATGCATTGGAAGTGATGGTATAATTCTTCGATGTGCAGTTTGCGATGTAAATATTTCCATCGATGAGAAACATCAAAGAGACAGAATAAACCAGCATATCAACTACAGCAAATACGTTAAGAACATGGGACTTCGCAGGTCACAACCAAAGCAAAGTACGTTGATAAATGCTTTCGCTTCCGGATCTGAAAAACAGCGATCATCTAATGTGTTTTACGAATATCTTACAACAGCGTTAATCCAATCAGGAATTCCAGTCCACAAAGTAAACAATCCTGCATTCAAATAATTTCTGGAAAATTATACGCAAAGATCAGTACCAGACCAGAGCATCCTGAGAAAAAACTACGTAAAGCCGATTTATGAGTATGTTTTCGTAAAAATCAAAGAAGTGGTCGGCAAACATGAAGTGGGTTTCATGTTAGACGAAACAACTGACGAGCTGCAAAGATATGTACTGAATGTATTGGTGTTTCCATTATCTGGTGAACGGGTGAGACCGATGTTGTTCAAGATGTACCAACTCGAGAAGACAAATGCCTGCACAGTAATGCAATCCTTCCATAATTCATGCATGAAGCTGTGGCCAGAAGGCATAGAATACGATAAAGTCAGATTGGTTGTGACCGATGAAGCACGTTACATGCTGTCGGCTTTTCAACAACTAAAGGGCATGTACCCCAACCTTAATCATGTATTACACATGGTCTGCACCGTGTTTGTGAAAGTATAAGGGAAGAATACAGTAAGGTAAATGAATTCACTGCTGCTCTAAAGAAGATTCTTGTAAAGGCGCCTAGTCGTCAAGCTTTGTACCGAGAAATAACTGCCCTCCCTCTGCCACAATTTCCTGTCATAACCAGGTGGGGTACATGGATAAGATGTACAGTTTTCTTGTGCTAAAACTTCGACAAGTTCAAACAATTTATACCTGTCCTAAATGCAACAGACGCAACAGCCATCAAATATGTCCAGCAAATGCTCAACGATCAAGACCTCCAGGTGGAACTTTTCAACGTGCATGGCTACAAGTATTTACCAGATTGACTCAGAGTTTGGAAGAAGGTATAAAGAAGGAGAAACAGTAGGAGAAGTTATCAAGTGTAAGGGACAACCTTAACGGATTTGCTAGGGACAAATTTGAACTGAATTTGCAAAACAATCCGGACGTAGAAACCTTTGCAACGTCAACTGAACTTCCTTTCCGTGTACTTACAAGACATGCACCACTGGTTTCCGTGGATGTCGAGCGAAGTTTCTCCGCATAAAAGGATCTCCTGAGCTCCAAGCGACAGAAACTAACATTCGAAAACATAGAAATGTGCATAATCAAGCCACAATATTGCAAAATAAATGTTTTTTTAATACCAGGTTGGTTTTAACCACAAAAAGAATGTTGAATGTTGTACAAGTTTATGAGATTAAATAAAACAATTTTTGCAATTAAGGTAAAATGTTTAAAGCCAAGATTTTAACAATATTTTCTGGTTTTGAATAAAGAATGTTCATGTAACTGTATACTATAGCACTTAGTAAAGATATCCTGTTACCACCTTCTTTGCACCTTTTTGAATGATTTTTCAGCACCTTTTATTCCCTTTTTCCTATCACAATTTTGCACCTTAAAATCCGGTCCCTAGTAATAATAATAGTAGTATTTCCAATAAATACAAATAGCGATTAATCTACCTACATACACATTATGCGTTTCTCTATCAAATATTTGTAATTTAAATTCTTCAAGATGAACACTGTTATTCCTTCATTAATTACTTCATTTTATATAGGAAACTTTCGCTATTAACATAGATACAAAAATTCACAACAATTGAAACTAAACAATTTTATTTATAGCTATTGTTGGTCCATTCTTTCCAATATTTGTCACTAATGATTTTCTAGAAAATATTTTAATTCGTCTACCCATTAAAACATAGCGTGAGATGTACTTGATATTCCCTTTATTGTCATTATCTTCAGCACCCCCTCCCCACAACGTTATTAAACACTTAACTTCAATAAGACAACTTCTAAACATGAACAAGTTCTTCTTAACTTGTTTAT
>JAGDQP010034392.1:0-20136 GCA_022664845.1 Lepisma saccharinum | reverse complement strand
CAATTATTAAAGCACCCTTCACAGAGCATGGCATGGTCAGGAAACCAGTCCTCAATGACCGAGTATATGCAGGCTTCGTCCACCCAGCGCGGAGAGCATTTGCAGGGCTCCTCGGCGGGCGGAGTAATAACAACTTCACTAGCACTTGCCTTCGACATAGTTACGTGGAGACTGACGACCCCATAAGCAACATATATGCGTTATCAGACCTGAAGAGTCGGGGGGTGGCCGCTGTTTCCCACGGTCGGTCCCTTCAGGACCGGAAGCTCCATATGGTAGGGGTCACCAAAGGTCGTGAGAAACGTCAAAATTAAGATTAATGTCTCCCCAGGTGTTCAAATTTTGGTGGAAAGGGCTGGGACAAAACCTCACACCGCTACTATTGTGGCCCCGGTTTCTAAGGAATTGGAAGTTAGATTCTCAATTAACGCTGTTCAACGGAAAATCCACGACAAGAACCTTGGGTTTTGTAGAATCGAAACTTTGAAAGTTCCTCGTAATTCGCCAGCTTCACGTTTATGACCAGGTGAGATTGGAGCTATGCCTAAGCACTGCCACAAATCCATAAAGGAAATTTACTTGTACTTCTCTAATGATTGCAAAGTGTAAGGTACTGCACCCTCCAACAACATTTTATCCAAAACGACAAGAGTTTTTTACCCTCCCAGCTAATTTCTTGCTTTTCATAATGGAGAAAGATATATAATGTTTATGTAACTTAAACTAATGAGTACTGATTACATGCTTCCAAATTGTAGAACATTCTCAATAATTCATTATAGAATTAAAATTATATAATTTCAGAATCTTCTCCGAATCCCCTATGGTGAAAATTAAAATCTGTATTTAATCTGGAACGCATTTGCTAAAGGAGCTGAGAAAGTTGTAGGCAGCGCTCGAAGTTAGCGGTGGTCTACTGGCCGACGACCAGTAAAAATTTCCGAGGGTCAGTAACTCACAAATGTCAGTGGTCCTTTGGGCCAGTGCTTTCTGAAGTTCCAATATATTAATAAATGTACCTGTAGGCTGCATTTAACGTTTTATCAAAGTGGTTTATTTCTGTTTCCAAAAACAAAAATCGTGAGATCCTAGAAACTTAGGAACTAACATATCAGCCGATCAACACCTTAGGCGCAAGTGCCGGACGATAAGAGGAAACATAACTCGTATGCAACGTGGATACGCCGGTTTATCACTGAATCCATATTGTGTAATTGTGACGTTGTTCCGGCAGTACGCTTTAACAACTGTGCCTCTAAATTGGGAGTACAAAATTCCAGTGTTGAACTCCTAGATTTTAATAGGCAGTGACGAACCCAGGGTTGGCTTTAGAGGGGCAGTTCTTTGATTCCCAGTTCTTGGAAGGGAACCGATTAATAGAAATAAAAACGAATTTAAAATATGAATCTCTGGGTCCGTCACTGATTCTCAAAAGTGGGAGTACATTATACTACCTATTTACCATTATAAAAAATGAGAGTATACGTGGGCCAGTACTACAAAAAGTTAATTTCGAGCCCTGGTTGTAGGGATCCTGATCACCCTCTAGCCCTCCCTCCCCGCGTTGCCTACGGAGATGCGCATTAGTACATTGTAGTGTTTTTTGTAGTGTTGTAGTAGGTTTTATCAATTTCATTTTCTTGTGTTCTGACCAGAGGCGTAACTACATTTTATGGCCTCCCCGCAAGAGAATATCCAAGGGCGGGGCACGATTAGACCCATTGAGAGGCCAGGGTGGAGGACCTCATTGAAAAGGTCGGGCCCCCCGCATTGCGGGGTTTTGCGCCATAGTAGTTGCGCCCCTGGTTCTGACATGTTGCTGATCAAAACTGAAATTTCAGATAAAACTTTAGGAACACCATTTCATAATATGGAACACGACTCGATCAGTTTCACAATCTTACAAGAGCCAGATGAATCAAGAACCAGAGCTCTTGGAATTGAGACTTCCTATTATTTATGTTATACTTTGTTTAGAAATTATAGCCTATATGCAACAGAAGGACATTGTATTCAAACCTGTTATGTAATACAGCAAAGCATTTTGTAGAATGGAAACGGGAAGTAGAAGAAAGAGATTGAAAGCTCGATGGAAGGACAACAAATGGAGCTTTTCACGCTCTCTTGAATCCAAACAAAACAGTCTGCTTGTAGTTCGCTTAATAGTGTTGCCGCTTGGGTCTTGTCTCCCTCCGAATCTTACGAACATGAAATTAATTTTTCTCTGACAAAAGGCACGGTTGTCTATATTGTACAGGAATATCATAATAAATAGTTTATTTCCATGTTCTAGAAGAAACATGTTACTACTGCTAGCATATCTTGAAGTATAATTCTGAAAATTACAAAGGGTGCTTATTGATAAACCAAAATCTAAGAAGAATTTATATTATTTTTCCATAGTGTTAAATCATGAATGTTAAATCATTTATTTCCGATTTTATTTTTGTTATCCCAACCTTGTCATAAAGCTAAATTCTATCTAACCATTTATTAAAAACAGTAAGATGTTACCAAAAATAATTTTAAAATGGCATTTACTCTTTTACGTTGCCAATTGTTTAAACCGATACGATTGACCTGAGAGGCCGAATTGCTCGTTACAATAATCGATAAAGTTCCAAGCACTAAAAAGTAACTAATTTCCTCAACACGCCTCTTGGTCCAGTGGCGACTCGTTATCTAAATAGTAAGCGAAGCACATCCGGTAGTTCTTGTTTACCCTAGATTTCCAGAACCGACCGGATTACCTATAATGATACTTATTTATTTTAGTCAAGTGCAAAACGTAGGCAGAGACTGTGAACATTGAAATAACAATCAATAAACACTAATATAGGCCTACACGCCAAGAAAATTGACAGTATAACATGGTACCATTCGATCACTAGAAGTCATTTGCCAGTAGCAAACTGTTGATTCTATCTTATGAAAAATGTAAAAGAATTTTCTACGTGGCCACACATAGATCAGAAAACAAGTTTGAAAAAGAAATAAGAATATTATAAATTATTATTAATATAAAAATTGCTTTGTTTGCCAAACAGCCGGAGAATATCTCAAAGGCTGCTCGAGTACCCACACTCGCGGCGCCAGTGAGTGTGAGCCCGATTCAAAGATACCAAGAAAAGTGTATAAAAAATTAAAACATTTTTCTTAAGAAGAAAAATACGTCAACTGATGGAATACCATGTACGGCTGTCCTTAGCGTATTAAATACACTGCACGTTAAGTGTTTTTTTTTTATGTTACATGTATTCTATTAGAAAACAGCCTTGTGGTCTAGTGGTTATGGTTGAAGACTTTGGATTAGATTAGCTCTGGGGAGGCACGTACGTTCGAGTCCTATTGTCGGCTATACTGACTTAGATTCTCAAGAAGTTTCCAAGGTTTCACCAACGAAATGTCCGGATGGTACATTGAGAAAGACTCTTGCCGGTAACTTTCTCTTCCTTATCCCGGAAATAGGGTTTGGCGAGGTACTTGCTTACGCCATAGCTGTCTATCTTGTCCATGAAGGAAAGTTAAATAAAAGTATTCCATTTAGAGTACGAGCCAATCAATGAATGAACCATGTATTGTGAAGAGGAAAGACGTTGATTAATGGCAAAAAAAAAAAAGGTAAGAAAGAGAAAGCAAAAACATTAAAATTACAATTCTGGTCTATTAAATAGTCTACTTCCCAAATTTAAGAACATAATTCCCACCGGTTTACAGACCAGCCACACACGACGCTAGTTCAACTTCCTCACCCAAGACGTGAGTTAGTACAGCTCGCGGGTTTATGTGAATCATTTTAAATCAAACATTTTGATTAACTTGTTCCATTTTTGTCCTCATTTCTAATTAAGGTAACAGTATTTAACACATTTTTCCTCTACCACCCTGTAGTAATTGTGTTTTAAGTCACATGAAGAAAATCAACTTATAAAACTCGTGTAATAAATCAAGTACAGCTCACATGCATTGCGCTTACTCAGGAGTCTGGATAGCTACTATTTTATGGCTCGTAATTAGAATATTGAAAGCGAGAGGTTGTCGTGGACATACGCAATAGTTGCATCACAGAAAAGAAAAGGTCAAAAGTGAGCTTGGAACATGTGTTTCTTGCGATACACTGCAACCTTTCGATTTCTTCTGACTGGAAAAGTTATTATCGTTGCTATCCAAAAAGTTGCGAGAAAATTCACTGGACAAGTACCAATAGAAAGCAGCATGCGTGATGGAGAGGAATGAATATATGAACTCTGACCCCACTCCCACATCCAACAATATGCTTTCAAAGACGAGAACTTACTTCACTTTGTTCTCATTCTTTTTGCTGTAGAAAATAATACCACAGCACTTTGACGAAAGAAGCAAAATGACTGCAAAACTCTCTCAACCACGTCACTAAAAATAATGAAATTATTTTACACTTTTGATGCTCACTTTTTCTTAAATTTTCTTAGCCTTGAGTTCAGTATTTATAAAAAGTTCCACGACTTTATTACCGTCAATTGGGATAACTTTGGGCTAAATTGGTACAAGATATGGCAATTTTTAGGTTGTTTCGTGAATAATACAAGTCTGAGTTTACAATGTTAGGTGCAAAGTTAAATGAATATTGGTATTTTCTGATATTTATAGTATATGGTCAGTATCTAAAGTACCGTGTGACCTTGTGGTGCCAAAATAGGAACGCTGATACATAATTTTGTTTTGCTAGAACTTCCGAAAGGTCGACCTTATAAACAGTTATTTGGATCTTTCATCAATATTCTATTAGAAATCTTTTCATGAATTTTTCTCCAATAGTTCACCGTACCCGTATATAATAATACACAGCCATATTCAATCGACTACTGGATGAGACCTCTCCCGGAGGGAGGAGGTGGTCTACTGCTCCCACGCTGACCAGACGTGTTGGGAGAGGAGAGCCGAAGCTCTCAACTGTGATCGCTACCTCTTTATTCAGGTAGCTCCCCAATTGGCCTCACGACGCTGGGTGGACGCCGCACAGGCTACACCATCTGGAGTACTGCAACGGTCACCCGTCCAAGCACTGACCAGACCCAGAGCTGCTTGACTTCGGTGATCTTACGGGACCTGGTAGACCAGCTCGGCTAGGGCGTTGCCCGTACCCGTATATATTTCTGTGTATATTGGTTGATATCTAAAGTAACCTGTTTCTTTGGGTTATCTTTATCTTAATTGTTCACTTATCTTATATTTCAGCTGCGAAAGGAAAACAACATGCTGAATTTGTATTCAACTTTTATTTTATTCCCAATGTGCAATACTGTAGTTTTCCAGATTCTTTTGTCTTTTTTTTATTTTCTGAATTTTATTTACTTATTTATTTATAGGCCTATACTTTCAGCACGGATGTGCATCTCCAATTACAGAAAGCATAAACAGTTTAGTGTTACTAATACAAAATGAAAATTGAAAGGATACAGGGAAAGTACAAAATTAATAACTGCTTCTATTGAGAAAAGTCATCCTTCCAGTTATTCCAAAGAACGACAGACCTTTGAATTCTAGATCTGTCATCTGGTTCCCTGATTCAATCTCATTCAATCAATAACCAAATATAAATAAGGTTACTTAACTAAGAAGTCTATGACTTACGGAACTCTCAAGTTCATCGCCGCAGTAGTACATGTTCGCTATTGGCTATCCTAGTCAACATCAAGCCAATTTTCAAAATGAACATCTACAGTACCTTTAATCTAGAAGATCCAATATTGTCATTCCAACGACGTCTCGGTCTTCCCAACTCCCTCTCATTAATCTTTCTTCTCCCCCTCCCATCCGAGCTACATTGCTTTCCCTATCTTAACCGCCGTAAATTCATGATCCTTATGATATCGGGTGAATCATGCAGTCTGTGGAGTTCTTCATATACGTAGTCTCCTCCATTATCCAGTTATCTCGATCCGTTTCGGCCCGTATACCTGTCTCACAACCTTATTTTCTAACACTCATGATTATATCAAGGGTGTAGTACTCTAAGTTTCGCAACCATAAATTAGCGGCAGAATAACCGTTCTTTATAGTTTAAGTTTCAACTTTCTTGATATTAATCGCAAGGTTAGGAGCTTGTGGAATGAATAGAAACATAAGTTGCCCGATGCTAAGCGACTTCTTACTTCTTCCGTGATGTTGTCTAACTTGTTACATATTATGCTCCCAAGTATTGAAATTTAACTTCTGTCTCTATGATCTCATTCTTAATATTTATGTCTCTATTCCCATCATCCGCTGTGTTTCGATTTGGTATTATGTGTTTTGTTTTCTCTAGGTTCACCTGTAGACATATGTCTTCGTAAGCTTCAACTAAGCCATCGGTGTTACTTTGTAGTGCATCTATATCGTCGTCTCCTACTGAATCTACATAATCCGCGCAGACAAAAAATTGGTTTAAGCTATCCCCCTTTGCCATCCTTTACTTTTAGAATCACACATTCTAACTAATGCAAATTAAACAGTAGTGGTGACAAGTAATCATTTTATTTCAATCTGCGGGAAGTTTCGAAACATTTTGACATATTACCTAAATAAACCCATACTGCTTATGGTATCGCTGCGACACATCTTCACTAGCTGAACAAGTTTTTTCGGAATTTCAAATAGTACTAGAAAATTGTATATTTTCATTTTGGTACATTCATGTGCTTTAAAATCTATGAATAACTGGTGAACTGTCCCATTGTATTGCCATTCTTCTCAATCTAGTTCTATTTTTTTTTTTTTTAATTCGGTGTTTTGGAATAGTTCGTATATGGTTAGGCGTGTTAGCAGAATATTACTCAATACTTTGTAACATGGTGGAGTACAGAGATTCCGTTTTAATTATTACAATCAGATTTCTAATCCTTTTTATAAACCGGAACTATTACTGTGGTTTTCCATTCTTTTGGAAGATTCTTCTTTGTCCAAGTAGCAGTTCTCATTTTAAGTAGTTCCTTGACTATGTGTCGCTTCTCCAGCTTTAATTAACTCAGCTGGGATTTGATTTTTTTAAAAATTTAAATGTATCCATGATGAAATCTACTAATACTAGTGCAAGAGAATTGCACATCGAGAAAGCACTCTTTTGAAACAGGATTTAATAGTTGCTGAATTTACAATAGTTGTAATCTACCTGTATATAGACTTGGAGGACGATTGTATATTCATATGCTATTAATTGATCTTATATTCTTGTAGTTCACGCTTGCGTGACCGTACCTGTATAACGTTCAGTCTTTGTTGGTGAGGAATGCCAGGGAATAAGTTTTAACATCAAAACTATTTAATAAACACTTTTCTGTTAAATATGGTATAAATTGTCCAGTACCCGGAATGACTTCTTTTTACAGTGTATTCAAAAGTCTATTCTAATTCCCTGATAATCTTCAATAACATCTTTTCCAACCTGTAGGCTGGGTGGCGGTACGCCACCAAAATAGCTTTAACTGGATTATTCTCTTTGTGTAGGCTACTTTAATTATCCTGAGGCCTGAATACAAATACAAGTTTAGTGTTTTCGCAACTGCGAAATAACACCTTCGAACACCTGCGAAATAACACCTTTATCGTTCCGTGAGGTAGGCCCTAACGTGATTTTCGTCATTTGAACCGAATAAATACATCATGTGCTCGAAAAAGATATCAACTTGTCTTCCATTACTTTGCGAAATGTTTCAGTTAAAACACTGCCAAGTGTTGAGTGAATCTGAGCTACTCGTACGTTCTTTATGAGGCACTTTCCAACGTTTCTACTAGGTTAAGAATTTGCTTTCAAATTGCACACTTTATACAAAGTTTTTCAGAAACACACTTCAGGAAAGTTTGACCCACTTCAAAAACCATCCCCATGATCACGGTTGGCGTTTCCATTGGTTCTGGCGGTCTGGAGCGAGGAAGATCGATAAGAATCATTCACCCTTCTTGCATTTCCTTCTCTGTGCGGTTTGCCTTGTTAGTAGGCACGTACTGAAGAGCAATTATTATTTACAGTGTTGCTGCCTATCACACTGTTAATATTTTCTAAACGTTTCTAGGAATTCTCAGTAAAGTTCCGCAGATTTTACTTCGTTTCAGTGAAAAAGGAAAACTCAGAGAGTTTTCATTTGATCACGTAGATGTTTTCCATTTAGAGTTCTACTCATGCGCAGAATCAGAAAGCTGTTTCTTATTGTAGCTATCTATGTACTAGAGAGGGGTTAGATGTTATTTTTATATAACTGTTACTGTTATCACAGTTATTTTTATAGTTTTATAAAAAATACAGCTGTGATAACAGTAACACTGTGATAACAGTAACAGTTATATTAAAATAACAGTTAATAGTTATATTTTTATAGTTATATAAATATAAAAAACTAAGATCTTGTAATTTGTGCCAATTATTCAACGTTTAAATTACGTGGAATCGTTCAATGAACTGTTGAAAAGGTGTTATCAACCTGAAAACAAAGAAAACTCACAACATGTATACTCCCTATAGCCCGTATTGTACTGAGAAGACTTGTATAATCAAGTGGATGTAGTCTAAAATTTAAGATATCACATGGATTTACAAAAACTAATACATCCTTGTTATTACTAAACATAGGCTATATATATAATGATGCATTTTAATATCAGATTAGCATCACAGCTAATACATCGTAGACTGCAACACTTAGAGTGTGGATTTGTTACCAAGGATACGAGTGACAACAATATTGAGAGCAGCTGAAATAGTTTCGTACTTACACACAAGTGATTCTGTTCGTGGGAGTACCACTTTAGATACAAATTTCTTCTCAGCTGAAAACTGTTTCTTTGTAAATAAGGAAAAGAGAAAGAGTAAGAATAATGAATTAAAATTATTGGTATACTTTCTGGAAAGGCAGATACTTATTAGAATTCCTGGAACTGCCTGAGAGAAAACCATGCTTTTAATACTAAATACTGCTTCGTTCACTAATCCTTTAAATTAATTTTAACCCGTTCTGCAATGTTCTACTCGAGTCCTGTAAAAGATTTTTAAATGACTACTAATACGGCTTCCTTAGTTAGGATATCTATGACCTTGCATTTTCTATTTCTAAATTTGCACTTTTAGAGAAGCAATAAATGAAATTGATTAACAGTACTACACAATCAATAATAACAATGAAGCTCATTCACTTTATTGCACATACTCCAGATTTCGGATGTTATTAGGAATATTTTGTTACTATAGATTCCTTTAGCTTTCTTCGATTACTTAGACTTTTTTTTTTATTAAAGAATAGATCCGGGTAGAAACGACAGAGGAAAGGAAGTAAGGCTTGGCTGGCGGAGAAAGTGGACAGGCACTGACGGTGGTGCCAACTTTCCTCCCCACTCTCTCTCTCTCTCTCTCTCTCTCTCTGTATGTGTGTCGCCTCTGTTGTTTGAGTTGCAAAATGATCATTCCTTTCACTCGTGTTTTCGAGACAGGATGTATTGTGTGTTGTTAATTGTTATAGCTTGTTATATACTAATGAATAATAGCATATTTGTAATAACTTAAATCATAAGTTATTACATCTTAAGAAATATCTCTGAGATTGAACCCAACGCTCAAGATCACTATTATTTTTTAGTACAATTCTCTGAACTAAAGGTTCACGGTTACTGGTGTGAGGTATTTCCTCTTTCGCCAAGAAGTACACGATTTAAACGAACGTATATACGCAATGCCTGTCGATTCACTTGTTTTTCGTTTCCACTTTGCTGAACATTTGCGAGCGAATGAGAGCTTTAAGGCCCTGTAACCGATCATTCTAAATTGAAATGGCTTTTGCATATTTTTCCTGACAAGTTTTCCATGGTTTTCCTCAACACACCAGTCAATTGCCGGGATAGTACCTTCAAATTAGGCCCTGTCCTGCTTCCTTCTAATATCCTCTACCCTACTTTATCCGGTCTGAACCATACTTGCAAAAAGGACATAAATAACATCAAATTCTCAGTTTCGCTAGTCGAATGCTGAATCATACTTTCAGTTATTTCCAGAACCAATATCTCGCTCCAAATATGGACAATGTATTGAAGTGTAAGTGTTCTGGCAATTCATATGAAAAGAGCAGATGAGACGAGAGTGGACATGGAGTCTATTATAGGTATACTGATCATCTTTCCTCAGTCGAAATTCGGGACAGGTGTTAAGGAGATCTAAAGCTTGGTTCTTTATTTGCGGATGGTTTGTGTCAACCGAAGAAAAAAAAAATCAGGCATAAATTTGTCTTAAAAGTTGCGTTTTATTAAAAAAAATACTTCCTCTTTGAAAATTAAAAAAGTAGTACCAATTTTAGTTTCATTTCCGAGTTCTGAGCCGTTATAATTTAAGTATAATTTGAACATTTTCTTTAAGATATGGCATTGGACGCGTAAGGAATTTTTAGTTTGTTGTAGTGGCAACAGTCGAAGAGAAGCTTGGGTCTTCTATCGAGAGAAAACAGCACTTTTCTTTCAAAGCTTCCTCTATTCCAGCTGGAGTGACAATGAAATTAGCGTACAATGACTTCCGTGGATTTTCCGCCTTATTCGCTCTGCCACTTAGTGCCTCGCCCTTCCACACAGACCTCAAGCGGATGAAACAAAAAGAAGAAAATAAAAAGACACGATTCTCATTTTGGTGACGCAATAACCAACTCCTCCAGGTGATGAGAACAAAGTAAAGAAAGCTCTTCAATAAATGTTGTAGACTTTGGTTCGGCTAATGTAAATAAATGTTCAGTTTTCCTCTTCCATACATTTTTATCACAAATTTGTTTTTTTCCTTTATCTGCTATCTGTTGTAGTTGTTATATTCGCCTAATTTGTGCGTAAATTTATTATGGGTGCACACACCTACTAGAATTAGAAGTGATGAACCAGTGACGTCCGTCGGCAAGGATTTCTCCGGGGAAAGGAATTAAGAAGCTAGTGCCAAGGACTATATTCATGGTACTACACCGGCATTAGTTTGATGAAACCGAGGAAAGCTGTGGAGAAAGTTCAACCAGGAATCGAATTAGTATGCTTCTGTAGTAGCACTGAAATCCACGAATTTATTTAGCCAGAAGACCTCAGGAGGAGAAGACTGCGTTTCCTATAACTTTCTGCATATGTTTTAAGCTCAACAAATGTGTTGCTTACAAGGCTGTACAACAGCACTGAAGGAAAACAGAATCAGCGTAACAATGTCCTCCTCATACTCACCAACATGAATCTGAAGAAGACACGACTACGGTGTTCTAATTTGTTGATTGTTCTTTTTTTTTTTCTTATTTATTGGTAACTGAAAAACTCTTGATGTAATTAATTATTTACCATTTGCACGCATTGCTGGACTTTGGCTATCTTGTCGAAGTGTATAGTAGTGTGGAATTTTGCATGTTTGTTTAGGCCAGAGGCGTCATTTAGGGGATGGCAGGGGGGCAATTGACCCTGAGTTTGAGAATATAGATGCATAAAAGACGTAAAATCTAAACCATAAAAAAAAACTTCTTTTAAAAGACCGACATTAAAATACACTGAAAACTAAAGAGCTTATTTTTCAATTTCGATTTTTTGTAAGAGTTTGGAACTAAATTTATAACTAAAACTACTACTTATAACGTGCTACGCAATGTGGGTTAGTGTAATTAGTTGTTTATAGTAATAGCAAGCTTATTATAGCAATTAAATTGTCGCCGACCTAATATAAAAATCGAAAATGAGAAAAAGATTTAGAAAAATCGTTTTACGAGTATTTTCACTGATAGTGCACTTTTATGTCGGGCGCTTATCTTCGACTTGTGTAAAGAAGTTTATGTTTATATACTGTACTCTTTTCCTTTCATATCAGTGCCGCTCAAGAATAATTCTGAATTATGTCTGTATGGAGTTACAATTGAATCACCGAAGAACTCTGTGCGGCGCCTGTCCAACACTGACTATACTTATCATAACAGTGATTCTCAAAGGGTGTGTGTGCACTGGCACTCTAGTCTGACGCGAAATTGCTTGCCTGCCCCGTGCCGCGCCACGAATACACAGATATTTTTATTAAAATGGTAAATTAAAGGAAAAGTGAAATGTAAATTGAATAACCTTAAGAACGTTATTTGAACTTAATTCAATTTCATTTTAAGGCCTGTCGGTGAGTGATGAAGTAGAAAGAAGGCCAAAGCCTGCGATGAATGTCAATATGAAGACAAAAATATGAATCCAAAACAAAAATATATATCTGGCTAATGCAACCCTCCGACACTGAAAAATGCCGTCAATTCTATTGCGGTTCCATCTGTGCTTTTTCTCAGGTGAGTTTTGCTACACTGTTCTCGTTAACACAGTAACAATCCACAGGTAAAGTAGGTTGAATCTGTTGACTGCGACACGCCCGTCATAGTCTATACAATTATATCAGTGGCGGTGCTTGTCAGTGATGCCTTGTTGCACAACATAGACTACTTTTTCTTAAAATATTTAATTTATAATTCAATCACTCTAAAATATAGAATATATAATAATATTCTAACCCTGGTGTTCAAAAAAGCAATATTTTCCTTTAAGGAAGAGAAAAACTCTTCACAAGTACACAGTTTGGTCTTGAGGTTGTAATTTTCCGGCAACGCTTTGAAAGCCCAAATCGCTACAAAGGCTTTCCCTCTGCTGCATGTTCGAATACTTTTCTAATAGCAATCTCCGCAGGATCAACGATCAAGCCACTCACGAGGTTTTACTCTTTTCTCCTCTGTTTAGCAGTCGAGGAGATAGAAAAAGCTTTCCATTGCCTCCGGAAGGTGGTACGAATGTTCTCTTCCCCTCTGTGCAAGCTGCAAAATTCGTCTGCCAGCCTCTGCCGTCGCAATTTCATTCTCTCTCCCTCTTTCTCTTTCTCTCTCTCTCTCTGTGTGTGTGTGTGAGAGAGAGAGCGTGTGTATGTGCGTATTCGTCCGTTTTATTTTCTTGGTTGAGAGCGCTGATAATTTTTTTTTGTTCCTTCCTTTCCACGGCGTAGTTCTGCAGTTGTCAACTAGTGCAGACTGCAGATGAAAGACACTAGTCACGAAGCAGAGTTTAGCAGCATGCTTTGGGGAAAAATAAGATGAATTACATTTTTTTAACCACTTGGACCTAGTGTTGTATCAAGTCCCTTATCTAAAGGCCGTAAATAAATTTTTAAAGTCATATTGGCGATCCTAACCACTGCCGTATAGACGGCAGAACGGGATATTATTTTGTTAACCTAAATTCCTTCTTTTGGTACTTTTACAATATGGTTGGAAAGTGTATGCAATTTCTTTTCTGACTTTGAATAGCGATGCTATCACAGAATGCTACGTCTCACGGGCGACCCTCAAGCTCTACGTAACGATATTGGAGTGTCTATTAAGTGTCGGAAGATAGGCGCCAGAACAAATGTTTAAAACCGTTTCCAGTCTAATCTAATGTGGACCAAATTTTCAGTTCTAACTCAATTTTATAAGCTTCTTATTGCTGTGTGGTCCTTTATTATTTTATTATTATTATTTAAGTTTTAATTCCTAAGTAACCGTACTCTGCATGTAATAGAAAATGCTGAAAATAATATTTTCGTTTTTTGCAAGAATTAAGACATAATAGTCCAGTCAACCTGTTCTGTAAAACAGCCGATAGAGGAAAAAAATGGTATAAAGCTTAATTTTCTCTCCATCGACAACTACCATGGAGACAAGTGTATAGCTAAAAGTCCACCCCTAACCCTCTTGCTTCCCTCCTACACCTCCCAAAGTTAGAAAATCGTCGTTTCAGAAAAACGGTCATATCTCTGAAACTAATCAACATATTGATATGATTCTTTTTTTTAGTATAATCAGTGAAATGCCTTCTACATTTTTATTTATCTTCACTTCTTTGAAATATATAATTGTTTTTCGTAAATTTAACCTAAACAGTAAAAAATGAAAAACATTGTCCTCGCTATTTCCTTTTTTGCCTTGTATCTCCTTAATAAGTTGCGATATGGAAAACATAGCCCTAATAAAACTTGTAGAGCCTAAAATTATCTTTAAATTGGTATATATATTGTTGGTGTTAATGTTAAAATTAGTCGTGCAGCGAGACAAGTTTGAAGGCGTGCGCACTCTGATTCGGGTCGCTATGCACCATCCAATTTTGTCACTGTTGCATAGTGAATCTGTTCCTTAAGAAAGAAGGAAAAAATGTATGAAGCCAATCATGAAGAACGGTAGCTCTTCGAGTAACGCTGACAAAGGACTCTGTTAGCGGCACTCTATGTATACAGCTAATTTCGGATCTAGCGAACTAAGCCTGATTTCGATGCTTGAACTTGCATTCAAAAGCTCTTTGTTATACTAAGAAACAGAAAAAAAATGGACCGGTTGTGATGTGAATTTAATATATATGAATTCTATATTATTATATCAGATATATACACGAAAGCTAAGGACGTAAAGACTATTAATTGGCTTGACAGACTATTTATTGACCATGACCACAAATATAAGGACGAAGACTGATGTAAACACTTCATGTATTGATTTAAGGTACACTTCTGTAATATATATATCCTTTTATCTACATCACTGACATACACTGACGCTTGGCAAGCAATCATTATGATTGAAGATGAACATGTTTCTCCTTGAATATACGTGCTTAAATTATCCTTAGAAATCACTGTTTACATCGACATATTGAAAGAGAAACGCGAATACAATTAACAAGAGTTGTTATAAACGTACGGAAGTCAACAACTAACAATTACGTAAATTGAATCACGCACTCACAGACATATGCGAAGCGAATAAGAAAGGAAGGCAATGTAGCAAGATCGTAAACCCAATTATGCCTCACGGCACTCACCTTGCCAGGGAGTACGCCAGGAATGTAGTCCAAGGGGGGTGTCTAAAGTTATTGGGGGGTGTAATTCATATTCACTTATACACTATATTATACAGTCATCCATTATATCTTACCATGTATGCATACATGCACGCGCGCGCGTGTGTGTGTGTGTATGTGTGCGCGCGCTCGTTTCTGTTTGTAATATACTTTTCAAAATGAAAATTGTGCATAACCACGTAAGGACAACTTCATTAATTGTGTGTAAATAGCAAGCATTATTATTATTATTATTATTATTGTTGTTTTGAATTACTTGCGAAGAAAATCAAACAACTTATTCCTCTGTCGTTAGGTAGGAAACTGATTTTAGACTACGAGGAGATTTGATCTTCACGCTTCGAATCATTTTCATCGATTAGAATGAATTAATTACCAACAGAACTATTATATTTCAAATAATTTTAGATGTTCTTATTTGTCTTTGTGCACTTGTCTAGCTTTTGCAAGCTTTAATTTGGTAAAATATGGACAGATATCTACTATTAAATTTTAATTACTATGAAAGAGATAATTTGCCTCAACTATGTCTTTAGAGCAAAAAATAATATATTTGAAATATAATACGCTCTACTTTTCTCAAGCTTCCCTGGAAAGTATATCAAGATTACATCACAGTTGATAAAATAATTTAGTGGAAATTGTATGCACTTCTTATTCCAGGGTTGTCGGATCTATGCCCAAAGTGATCGACTTTATTGAGGCTTTCCAAACAAATGCTGAAATCAGGGCATCCACTTCCACAAATTCAATTCTTCCTAACAGTGTTAAAGTGAATTGATCTAGGGATTGTAAAATATAACTTTTAGTTTTTTCTTTTCTTTTTTTAAATGTTCAATGAGATGCAGAAACAAATTAAAAATACAAAATTTAACTTTTAACCACTAAGGATATTTTCAGGTTAGTCGCTAACATATATATTTCCGGAGGAACGTTTCTTGTATCTATTTTTCGCTTTTCTGTCGCTACAAATCAAAACATTGATGGACGTTTGAATAATTTTTTTTTAAACTTTCACGACGAGAAAATATTACTCATGATCTAGTTTCTTTTTCAAATCATGCAGAAATTTGCCACACTGACTTTTCGAACACCTAGAATCATGTCTACTAACTCAAACCTAAACTAATGGTACGATATTCCGTAGAGCGCCAAGGTGTGCCAGGCGACTTTTAGCTCGGCCTGAACCTGAGATCTTAAACGCCATAAATAAAATAAAATAATATTCAAACGGTTTTTCGTTGGGTAGTGCGTAGTCAGCGCATCGGTTCTCGTCGCAGTTGTACTTTGACTCCCATGACTCCAATTTGCTCCTTCTTGTATTCAAAGTATCTCCGCAATATTTATCACGATACTGGATAAGTATCAAAATTCTGCGAATCGAACCCGGAACCGTTCTCACCAAGGGCGAAAGCGTTAACAATATGCATATCCGGGAGCCAATTCAGAAACAAATCCTGACTGTACCACGGCATGAGGGAATCTCTTGAGGAAATGAGAATATGATGAAATAAAACCCTGAAGAACACAGAGTTATTGGAAAGGTCGGCGCATCAAGTTTGTAAACATTGTTACTTTTATTTTCATTTATTTAGTTATGAAACAGAGATTCACTTAAATTAGAAAAATAAATGCATATGTACGAGCTCCTAAACTTAGTTTCTTTGTTTCAATAATCCTGCTCTTCATTGTGACGCGTCTCGTCTTTTCCACAGCGCACACAAAACAACTGAATAGATAATGAGTGAATGTTGATGTGCATCTGAAGTGAGTCTATCATCTCTGCACTCTAACACCGCAGGGAGCAGTCAGAAAACAGGTGTTTTCATACGGGGATAATTATTTTCTTCCTTACTTCTTTCGCTGGTGATGGATTTTTGTGACGCGACAAGAAAGGAATGTAGCACAAAGAAAGATATTTTTTCGGAATTAATGCAATACTGCTACCAAGATATTACCAACTGCCGTGTTTGTAAATCGAAATTCCAGGAATTTCTCACTATTAAATGTCGCAAAAGAACACCCCCCTTAGGGGGGGAGGTCCGGAGATTTTCCTTAGGGGGTGTTGTCGAAGTCCAGGGAGGGTGTTAGGGAGGTGTTGGGAGGGTGTAGCGTACTCCCTGTACCTTGCCTTACGAAAAGAAAAAGATTTACTCTATATAACACTTCATCCGGGGTTGAGAAAAAAAAAAACAATTCAATAAATATTAAAATTAACGATCAATCTTGTGAAGTAATCTAGAGTTCACTGTCTAATAGTTATCCTGATAAGTGTTTTCAGTTCAATGTTCAGATGGACAGCTCATTTCCAAGTGGGCTGGAAACATTATGACGATCACATTATACACGCAAGCAATCAGTCCTGCAAAAAATCTTTTCAGTTCATAGCACTTTGTGACCCGCTCTGCTATTGGCTCACAGAGCGCTAATGAAAAAATGTTTGTAAACCCTGATATCACCATGGTATTTGATATATAAACAAAGAAAATGACTTATTATCTTCAAATAGATTAAAAACTCAACAAATTTAATAAAAAGAAGACAAGAATTCAACTTATTTCACATAATTTCGGAAATAAAAATGATTTTTGTTATTTTTTTTAATATATGTAGAAGTATGCTTGAATTCTGTAGACCTATATTGTAATATACTTCTTATCTTCAACACGTAAAGCTTGAGTTATATTTCAATTCTCGTAAAATACTAGAATAAAAGGTGAATTCGTTGTAATAAGTTGAATTTTACCAGACACATGATTAAAACTTGCTAATAAATTCTTTGCTGCTTGAAATTGTTCATTCGATATCAACTGTTCCAATGTTGACCTATGTTTTGAAAAAGTAAATAAATAAATAGGTGACAAGAGTCTTATGAGCTAGTCTTGTCTATATGCCTTTAGTTTATCAATATCTCCCAATTGAAGTAACTGACCCATAGATATTAAGGATTTATCATGTGCCGTGTTGGGAATAGCACTAACGAGTTGGTCTTTGACATGCAAGTCCACATACGGAATATTTGATTTAACATCACTCTCTGTTTCACCTTGTAGTACACATCCGTACATAAATATATCATTAAAACACCTTGCTTACGTTGGTGATTGAGTCTCTGTTGATTTGGACCGTTTTACTTGACCTGGACCACAGTCCACAAAAGGAACTAGATGTTCCTCACTCTTTTCTTAATGTTCCTGTTTATAAACTTTTTTTTGCTCTGCCTTTGGCCTGGCATATGAGTATTAGATGTCCTTTGCGTCCACATCTTTGCAAAATAACTTCGACGCGAAGCAGTTCCTGTACCCATCTGCATCTTTATGCGATCTATCGCATCGGAAACATATCCTTCTACTTCTATCATCTAGCCTTTGAGCCGTACTCCTGTTATTTACCATTTTCCGTAACACTCGTGTTTGGTTTCATTTTACTGAAATACCTTGCATCCTTCTCAACTTGTTCCTCTAAAAGAAGAAAGTCAATGGCTCCTTGAAGTGTAAGCTTCTCATTTCCCCATTTCTCATTCTCTAAATACGCCCACCACAATCTGGTCTCTCAACATTAGATCTGTTTGTGCACCGAAATCGCATTTCATAAGTTGCCTTCTTAGAATGCGAAAGAAAGTACGCAGCTGAAACTCTGACTGACGAAGACTGTGGAAACAGAATCGTTCCACCACAACATTTCCTTTGTACCTAAAGTGCTGTTGTAGCAAAACCTGGACCTCCTCAAAAGACTTATCTTGTAATTTGCTTGGTGCCACTAGATCCTTCAAGATCGAAAATACCTCGTGGGGAATATTTGCCAAAAAGAGTGGTAATCTTCGATCGGTTCTGATGTTATACGCATCACAATATGCTTCAAATTGTTCTATATACCCGTTTATTTCCATTTGGTTGGCATCAAATTTCTCCAAAATAACATTTGCTGACACGATGAAATAGCCAAAATAAGATACTGAATTAGATATATTACACAATAAAATAGATGATTAATTAATTGACTTCACTGAATTCTTCTGTTCCCTCGTTGGGCGCTCGATTCTTTTATCACGACTGCGCCATCATATATCTACTGTGTATTTAATATATGTGAATTCTATATGTCTAACAGACTATTTATTGACCATTACCACAAGTATAAGGACGAAGACTGATGTAAACACTTCATGTATTGACTTAAGGTACACTTCTGTAATGTATCCTTTTATCTACATCACTGACATACACTGACGCTTGGCAATCATTATGATTAAAGATGAACATGTACCTCCTTGAATATACGTGCTTAATCCATCCTTAGAAACCACTGTTTACATCGATATATTGAAAGAGAAGCGCGAATACAACTAACAAAAGTTGTTATAAACGTACGGAAGTCAACAACTAACAATGACATAAATTGAACCACGCGCTCACAGACATATGCGAAACGAAAACGAAGGAAGGCAATCTAGAAAGATCGTAAACCCAATTATGCATTACGGCAAGTAGGAACTAACTGCCTCCCCTTCCTAGGGCGGTTCGAAGAATAATTCAGAATTTCACATTTCTGATGATAGCACTGACCCCAGACCATATAGAGCATTATTTAATGCTTAATTTTTTTAATATAATATTAATTTCGAGATACGGAGCCTGCCATGGTTCAAAATTGTCCTTGTTTATGAAGAGATTGACATTTTAAAAAAATAGGCAACCTTACAAAATAAGTGATATCAGTACAAAAAACCCTTCGTGGTAAAGGGAAGAGTGACGCAAGAATTCTACTCTCAAAAGAAGTGATATCCGTTTTGCGAGTGACTTTGTTTGTATCACTATGGCAGAAGGGAGGATACTAAGTCTATTAATTTTATTAGTTTTATTACAAGGGATACACTTCCGCCATAGTGACACAGACAAAGTCACTCGCAAAATGGATATCACTTCGTTTGTGAGTAGAATCCTTGCGTCACTCTGCCCTTTACCCCGAAGGGTTTTTTGTACTGATTTCTTATTCATCGACTACTACCATGTAGACAAGTATCTAGCTAAAGTCCTCACACTACAACCCCTTGTTTCGCACTACCTCCCACCTAAAAAATTTTAAAATGGCATTTCTGAGGAGAGCTCTTATCTCGGAAATTAATCAACCTATTGATATATTTCATTTTTATTTAATCTGTAAAGCGTGTTTTACAATTTTGATTTCTTCAAGTTTTCGATAAACCTAGCGGTTTTTCGGTAAATTTAACTAAAACAGTAAATATTTTTTTTAAAAAAGGTCCTCTCTATTTTTTTTTTCCTT
>JAGDQP010034391.1:0-20137 GCA_022664845.1 Lepisma saccharinum | reverse complement strand
TACTTCCCTTGTTAGGAGCTTCTATTTTTTAATTTTTAGCTATTTGGCTCCCCTAAACGTGAGGACCGGGGCCCTTGCCCCCTTCCCCCCCAGATCCGGCACTGCTGTATACTATCCATGGTATCAAAAATAACTTGTGCTTCTAAATGACGAATAGACCGGCTTTTCATGCACGCGTTAGTAGCGTTTTCAGCTTGCGATGTTATGAGTAGCCAATAGAAATACTTAAACACGTGTTTCAATTGGCTACAAAGCCAAATGGCATGCTAAAAACGCACCTAGCGCGTGCATGAAAAGCCGACCTTAACAAAAACTGTATGGTGCAGAACCCGCATGACCGTCAGATTGCAGCACGAGCTCTTTGACGCTGGATAGTATACGGAGTGTCACTTATTGTTCTTGTTTTGTGGCGTTGTATGTAACAAATTCGATAGAAAGTTGGACGGTGACAGCTTACCATAAATTTTTGTTGGAATGCAATAAGGACGTCTGCAGCGATAATAAATGAAAAATGAGCAGTGATGATGAGAGAAAGGCAGGATTTCCTTCTGAGTTTCTCTGGACCCAAGTTGAGCTGGAAATAAACAAAAAGACAAGAAATTAATGTTTAAAAAATACACCTGAGTTCACGAAAGTGATTTTGGTGCATGTATTGGTAGCTATTATCAGCGTGCAGCGGGCGAGTAAGGGGTGATTTTCATGAAAGCTTGCGTTGCTTGCTTTCCTTGCGAGCTCAAAGATTTATTCATGTAATCTGTGAAAAAATCTATTATTTTATTGTAAATCCAGGGATGGCAACACCGTAGCAAGAAGAAGAAAACATCAAGTCCAAAGCTACAATCTGGTTTACCTCCAATTTTAACTGGCTATTGTAAGCACTTATGATTCAGCCTTCTTTTTGTAACCTTGTGAATGTGTGATTTTTATCTTGCTCATTAGGTCGGCTTTTCATATAGGCACTCGCAGCGTTCTTTGCTTGCGATTTCTATGACTAGCCAATATAAACTCGTGTTATACGTAGAACACGTACTTGAACACGTGTTTTAATTAGTATTCAGCCAAATCGCAAGCAAGGCATTCAGCGAGCGCCTGTATGGAAAGCCGACCTTAGAGAAATGAACGCTAAGGGCTGATTTTCATGACATCTTGCGTTGCTTGCGATTTGGATGAGTATCCAATTGAAACATGTATTTTATTGCGTCTTTTATTATAAGGTAAGTGTAACACATGTTTCAATGGGCTATTCACCCAAATCGCAAACAAAGTAAGCAACGCAAGCTTTCATGAAAATCAACCCTAAGGGTTATGGAAAGTTTTCTTTGCTACAGTGTTGCCACATCCGGAAATGAAGAATCAGTCTTATTACTTTCAAAATAAACCTTGTACGTATTACACCAAATCCTTGTTTATCCGAAAATCCGGATTATCCGTAACGATTTTCGAAAAAAAAAAGTAATATTTGGTCAGTTTGAATGTTACACAACTGAATGAACTTGTAATGTACATTTCCTGGGTAATTATTCCAGATAATTTAATGAAGACTATCATACTTTATAACATTTTGACACGTATTTTTATACTAATTTTGTAATACATATCAAATAACTGTTCTTTGCTTGATAGGCCTAAATTTGTCTTTTGCAAAATAAACCGTTGTTGCTGCATTGCTATGTTTACATGAAAATTCGTAAATCTAGTTCATCCGGAATTTCGTTCATCCCGAACGAGTCCCGTCCTATGAAGTCCGGATAACGAGGTTTCAGTGTTTATTATAAAAGCACATATACAGTAGAATCCAGTTAATAATTCGCCTGGTCGGAACGCAAGAAAGGTCGGATTATCAGAAAAGCAAAAATATTTAATACAATACAGTAAATTCTAAAGGAATCATTTACAATAATTATGAAAATGTTCAGAAAACGAAACCTCTATACCTTGTCACAAAGTACTGCTTTAATAATAGACAGTCGTAAAGCAAACTATCAGAACGCCCTGGTCAAATGTCATCAGCTAACTGACTCTACAATGTGCACTGTAAATAGTGTTTCAGGGACAATTGCATTACAGACATCCCCTAAATTCCTCAACTTGCGTCATGGTCAGATTATGCAAAGGGGTCGAACCATTGAAGGTCGGATTACCGCGGTACAAATGTGTTGACATTTCACTGTCCTGAATTATATTTACACTAGTTTTCTTTCTTCAGACTTAATTTTCAATTTATTAGAGTCATCTCATCGCAATGAATCTTTCGACATACAAACTTAATAAATTGTCTTACCTGTTTGTCCTCTTTTAGTTGGTTAATAAAATCGGAATCAAGTAAAGATAAAATATGTGGAACACCTTTGAGGATATTACCCTCGACCTTGACGCAATGTCTAGCTAGCAGTTAAGTCGTTCTGAACGGACGCTAACAAAGTGAAATAACTTTAGAAATCAAACAATTTTGTAACGTTACTTACATTGGAAAGAACTTTGAAAACAAGCAGAAATGAATGGACGCCATCTTTTGAATAACATCCGTAATTTCATTTTAAAATAAGACTATTGAAGAATAATAAAACTGTACTTAGGCTATGTTTCATTTTCCATTTACATATTAAAAACATGTTGTGATTACATTAGTACAGTTTAATAACATGTCGGTACAAGCAACTGGATCATGGATCATAGTCTATGCATGTACAATATCCAATTACTCACATTTAATCATCAATCTGGATCAGGGATTCCACCAGGTCTTTCATTTTGGGGGGTGTAAAGTCAAAATTGAGAGGGTGTAAGTGGAGTTCGTTTTGGGCCGTAAAATTTTGAAAGTTGCGGGGTGTTATCGAGAGTTTGCGGGTTACACACTCTCACAGGGGAACTGGCAGAATGATTGATCTGGTTTACGGTCTCCTTTTCTCCTATAAACAAAATATATCTTTATATAAAGTTTTTTCCTGAAAGCATTATCCTTGGTTCTGAGGATGAGAAATATAATTTAAAGACATTAAATTCAATGTGTTTAAATTTGTATTCATACGCATATTCACTTACAAACTCTCTGCAAATTTAACTCTTCATTATGTTCTCTGTAAACTGCCGCTGAATTCGTCCATGATTTTAATTGATTCTAAAGGACAATCCATTCTGGCAGTTTAATACTCATTTAGATGCAAAGTACTTTTAACACATACTGGATTGTCTTTACAGGGACCGTTACTCCTTTCATCTCGTAACGATTAATTCCCATGTCTTTCTCAGCTTTGCAAACCTCTTTTCTGCTTTTCCCCAGTGCAGAATTCAAACGACAAACGTAAATTGTTTGCAATGTACTTAATTAAACAAACTGGCTAGTCTCCCTGATTTAGGGTAGAACGTTTCCCACTTTGAAGCTAACCGTTTCTAGGGCAACCATCTTAAATCAAAGTTTCCTCAGCCCCATCAGGTTAATATGAGAATTGCACTCTAGGAAAAAAAAAGAGGCCTTGGGTGCTAATTCCCAAAATTTCACCCGAAAGAAGTGTTCGTCAGGGGATATAATCTTCTCAAATTTACCACGGACTTAGAGGTATATATGCCGGAATAATTCAGGATAGGTTGCATCAATCAACGAAGTGTTGTACAAAAGAAAGCGTGGTTAGAATTTTAATTGGACATGAAAGATTTGAATTATCTATGATTTTGTGTTTAAAAATTTCGCTACGTTATTCAAGAAATGTAAACATATAATATAGCATGTTAATATCCTTACTCTGATTTTTAATAAATATGATAAAAGAAAGTGCGTATTAAATACGAAGACAAGAATTTTCTTCAAGCATTTAAACACACAATTATTTTTTTGTTCCCGATGAGGAAGATTCATTAATGCAATCACTCGTGATCGAGTTGATAACGTCTCGGGCTTCGGCAATGAGCCTCACGAGCCTTCCGCTATTAGATATCTTGACTGAGGTTTCCCAGAATTTTCCTCAGTTTCACCAGCGAATGTTGGGATGTTGAAGATACCAAAGCCACTATCTTCCCAATTTCTGCCTCCGGGAGAGTGATCACGGAGAGACATCATTTCTTAGACGGAAAGGATTAGGCCAAAAGTTACTACTTGAACTCATATAATTAATTTTTCAAAAAAACACTGTTGCGTGAGTCAATGGTAGCTCGGTTAATTATTTTATTCAAAGTTAAGACTAACTGACGAGTGACTCTCTCGTTCTCTCCTTCATATAGGCCCATCGCCAGCCACAAATCGTAGCACATTTAGGTGTCATGGCACATTTAAAAGAAACCATGGTCATGATATATTATTTTACACGCTATTTTATCACGCATAAAAACACATTTTTACAAGGAAGAGTCAATAAAAAGGTTACAACTAGCTTTCTGTATCATCCGCAAAACTTTTACCGCCAAAGTGAGTTTTAAGAGGACGAAACAAACACTTGTAACCCACATACAGGACGCATTTCTTCTTGAATGTATTTGACAGGAAGGCCTATCGCTCACAAAAAATGCACCACTGCCCTCTAACGTAGATTCCTATAGAACGGTAGCGATTTTAACACTGCCCTCAATGAATGGTGGCACTCTGGTGAGACCTTTTGATAACGCTCACTGCTATTTATAGTTATCCCCACTAATTTATAACTTATTTATTGACTATTCCTCGTATATGGGTCTAAGAAAATTTCCTGGGTCAATCTCCCTACCACCCCTTGGCTACAAGCCAACTCTCATGATTCCTTGCTTCCTTCACTCATAGTATGTTTGTTTCGATGGACCTAGTAGATTGAAATCCAGAAACAGGGACACAGGGGGCGCGCCCCACTTCTCTAGGGAAAATACCTGATTGTTTATAGTATAATTTCAACAATTAATCTCAGAGAAAGCTTCGATTTATTTCTGGACAAATCTAATTGATCTACAAATATCAATTTTCTGGGTTACCCGTTTCATTTTCCATCATAAAACCTAGCAATATGAGGAGAAATATGATAATATTTTACTTTCAAAAAATAAAATACTTAGCTGGAAAATATCGAAAATATCCCTGGTCTATTCCACCTACGACCTCCGCTTAAGAAAATCCTGGATCCGCCACTGCTAAATTCAACCCGTCTTTCTCTCTAAAGATATTTTTTAAAAAAATAAAGCAATTCGATTTGGTTTGGTTTTCTTGAAACTAATTAAGGCTATTTACAACAAACTTTAAAATATCAGCCGTATTCAGAAACTTTTTTTCTTAGAGACAAGCGCTGTACTAACAAGTGATTAACAATCTGTTCACATTGGTAGTCACTCGTTATCACAGCGCTAGTCATTCCAAAAACATTTCTGCATTTGGCTGTAAAAGTATATCAGTATAAAAACCCTTTCGTGGTAAAGGGAAGAGTGACGCAAGAATTCTACTCACAAAAGAAGTGATATCCATTTTGCGAGTGATTTTCTTTGTGTCACTACGGCGGAAGTGTTTCCTTTCTAATAACATTAAGAGATTTAGTATTCTCCTTTCCCCCATAGAGACACAAAGAAAATCACTCGCAAAATGGATATCACTTCTTTTGTGAGTAGAACTCTTGCGTCACTCTTCCCTTTAAGCCGAAAAGGTTTTTATACTGATATCACTTACTTTGTAAGGTCGTCTGTTATAAAAAAATCATAGTCTTCATAAAAAGGTCGATTTTGGACCATGGTAGGCTCCGTATCTCGAAAACGGTAACTCCTATCAAAAAATAAGCTTCGATTTATCATGTTGACCCCCAAAAGTTCCCGGTACCATCCATTTTGACTAAAACAAAAAGACAGACAGAATAACAGACACACTTTTCGATCATTTGTGAAAATTCTGTGATTCGGCTAAAAAAAGTCGTAACTTTTGAACCCCTTCACCGATTTTTACGTGCTATACACCGTTTGAAAGGTATTCAAGCGGAGATTAAGATTCCACAAGGTTTGGTAGCCTATATGTCTGGGGTCAGTGCTATCATCAGAAATGTGACATTTTGATTTTTTCGCACCGCTCTAGGGGGTCCCAGGGAGGTCCTACGGACTCATTTTTTTTATCTGTATCTTAGTATAGCAAAGAGCTTTCAAATGCAAGTTAAAGCATCAAAATCGGGTTTATAGTTCGCTAGATTCGAAACTAGCTGCATACACAGCGTCGTTAACAGACTCATTTGTCAGCGACACGCGAAAAGCTACCGTTCTTCATGATTTTCTGGTATACTACTATTAAATGTTAACAAATATTTAAAAGAAATATCCTTATCAAGATTTACATACATTAGGGGGGCGGGCATGTTCTGAATCTATTTTAGTAGTGTCATCCATGCTAAAATTTCGTAAGCTTTGTAGAATTATCAAACGGAAATGCTGCATATTCCAGAATAAAAATTTTCAAAATTTGTATCCAGGAGCTTGGAAGTAGGATAAAGCCATTATCTGGGTGTAGTCTAACTCATTTCACCATCCCTAACAACATTAGTGCAAGGGGTGAAGGGTTTGGACTTTAATCTTCCATATATTTGAGAACAGAACATGAACTTTATAATTAGCTCGCCAAACGTTTGAGTGAAGGTACCGTTATTACACTTGTATCATCTCCCCCTACAACGTGGAATACGTCGTCAGTGGCGTAACTAACTGACTCTGCGCCCACCGCAACTTCCAGTTGTTGAGTCCTTACTCATGATTTTAATGTCTTCATTCGACGCAGTCATGGATCTCGATACGGGAGACGGATCTACTTGAAGCGACCCGAAATTGAAGCCAGCAAAAACCATGATCACCTGGATGATAAAATTGATTAAAAAAAAAAAAAAAAAACAACTGAACATCACGTTCCGTACAATACCTTATTTAAAATATTCCAATCTTGGTCCTCTCTTCCTTAGCTAGATCTTCCTCCATTCTTTGCTTCCACACACCCAGGCATAGGCCAACCAATAAGACGCAAGTAAATCCCAATTCACCAGGCAAGTTTAATCGAAAACCGGCATGAAGTCGACCCAGTTTAATTGTATTGGGCCAGTCGATCCGTTTCCCGTATCTAAATCCATGGACGCAGTGAGCGTTCACTGAGCTGCTCGGCAAATTGTCCGTCGAATGCCACTGACCTCGAAAGGTTCACTCTGAGCCGCTAACATTTTTTAGCCAAACAATATCACACTCTATTTCAGCCGGAAGTGTTTCAAAACATGGTCGCTAAGAAGTAGCAGAATACGTGTCTGTTAAATATGTAACGAAATCTTTCGTGGTGAATGAAGAAGTTAATAAATAAGTTATTTAAGTGTGGAAACTGCTTAAAAACAATACAACAAACTTTTTAAAGGGAGTAAAGTTACATTTATTGGTAAACATACATCGACAATACCAATAGAAGTACAAAGAACGTTAGTGTTTATAATTAAATGATAGTTGGGTACTTGATAAGAATACTTCTCATTTAAGAAGTAATAGTTAGTGGAAGTAGTGGTAGCAGTTGTAATAATACTTTGCTATATAGAAGCTGAAATCCATTACCTGTATATTGTTCATTTTGATTAAAGGAAGGGACTAACGTCGTAATAGTTGAGAACACATAATTTGCACTGGACAACATATTTTGGGCTCTGTTAAAAATTAGGGTAAGCATGGTCTTTGTACTCGAACTTTTAGTATAACTTCTGCTTCAGATCTTTTATGTAAGATTTTACACAAGTTTAATTGACGGATAAACTTGACTTTATGGCCTGCAGCTTCCGCCAGCTATTGAACTATTTGCATGCTCTAGACCACACATTTCTTTGCAAACAATTAAGGTGTCCATTTCCAAACGGGTCATTGTCCAAAAAACAAATTGAAATTGAGATATTGGCATTGTTGAGTTTATTTTCTAATACATTAATAAGATTTTGCGATTCCAAACCGTCCCCAAAATCATATAATTAACGATTTTTATCTTTTCCAATATCCTTTTGCAAGAAAGTACAATATTGGTAAACTGATACCAGGTGTATGCATAGGTTTTTGCCGGTTTTTGTGGTAAAGAAAACACGTAATTTTCAAGGGAAATTAATTTTGTTTTATTCAAAATATTGGCCATCGGCTTCTACACATTTCGCCCATCTTTCAGGTAATTGATGCATACCATGCCAGAAAAACTGCTTGTCTTTTGCGGCAAACCATTCGTCGAGCCATTTTCCAACGTCTTCGAAATTTCTGAAGTGCTGCTCTGCGAGCGCGTGCCCCATTAATGCGAAGAGGTGATAGTCAGATGGCGCCAGCTCTGGGGAGTATGGCGGGTGCGGAAGGATGTCCCATCCAAGCGATTTCAAGTGTCTTTCACTGGTTTTGCTGTATGAGACGGAGTATTGTCGTGTAACACAATCACTTTGTCATGTCTTCGGGCCCATTCCGGTCGTCTTTCGATCAATGCGTCATTTAAATTAATCATTTGTTGGCGATAGCATTGTGCATTAACGGTTTCGCCGGGCTTCAAGAGTTCATAATACACAATACCGCTCTGGTCCCACCAGACACAAAGCATGGTCTTCTTGTCGAAGCGATTTGGCCTTGGTGTTGAAGGACCGGCTTCGCCAGGTGAAAGCCACGATTCGGGTTTTCAAAATAAATCCATTTTTCGTTACCCGTCACAATTCGATACAAAAAGGATTTTCTTTCGTGGCGTTGAAGCAGCATTTCACAAGTGACTTCGCGATTTTCCATTTGAAGTTCATTCAAATCGTGTGGGACCCATTTACCCAGTTTATTGATCATCCCCATTGCTAGTAAACGTCTGCTTATTGTTTCTTGTGACACATTTAATGCTTTTGCCAATTGCTGTTGAGTTTGAGTTGGGTCATCCTCCAATAACACCTGCAATTGCTCGTTTTCGCACTTTTGTGGTCTACCAGAGCGCGCACTAAATGTCTTTCACATTGAAATCACCACCTTTAAATTGTCGAAACCATGTCTCACATGTTGTAATCGATGGAGCGTGTTCACCATATGTTTCTACCAGCACACGATGACTTTCAACAGCCTTTTTCTTTTGATTAAATAAGAAATGCAATGCGTGCCGCAAATGTTCTTTTTCAGGCACAAACTTCGACATGATCTCTGAACGATAAAACAAAGACGCTAGTGTTTGGCGGACTCAACTTGTGTGTGTTTGTAGTTTAATGTCAGAGAAACAAAATGACGTATGTGTCAAATGAATACGCTGCGTACTTTTCGCTGGCGCCATCTCTTAGGTAAACCGGAAACTACCTATGCATACACCTGGTACTTCTATATGTAAGATATTCAAAGTTGTACATTTCCCTATAGCTATGAAATAATAAGTGTATAACAAGTGTTTTTGTCAATTTCCCAACATTTATGGCGCTTGGACAAGGACTCGTTTGGAAATGGACGCCTCAATTATAACAGATTCTTTCATAAACACCTAGCGACAACCAACAATCTAAAAAAGTGTTACGAAAAGGTGTCATTATCATTTCGTTAAATACGTACTCTAGTTGATAAGTTTGTATTATCATCACGCCAGAACGGCTTGACTGATTGGACTGATGTTTCGCACGTGATCAGATATTGGAACCTTGTGAAAAGTTATCATATCAGTCGTCATATTGAAACCAAAATGGCCGCCCAGAACCATTCACCACACCGTTTGAGCTAGAGATACAAAATTTGGCATAAATGTGTATTATCAAGAGTAGTTTAAGAAAATATGATAACATTTTGAAAAAAGTTGCCATCTTAGATTCAAAATGGTCGCCCAAAAGAACATTTTCAACGCCGTTCAAGCTAAAAATAAATATTTGGCATGAAGGTGTACTATCACGAGTAGGTCACGATAATATAAGAAAACGTTAAAAAAAGTCGCCATCTTAATGCAACATGGCTGCCAAAAGCGCATTTTACAAACCACTGAAACTAGAGAAAGGAAATTTGGTATGAAGGTGTAACATCACAAGTAGGTTACAATAAATTGAACAAAACTCCCCTATAGGACGCAGCCCTCAGTGGGTATGGGGGCAGATCTGCCATGGGTGCGCATCCCCCGGAGATTCTGGTTACGATAAAGGGGGCGCGCCCAAACCCCCCAAGTTGGGGGCGCAGCCCGCATGGGGAAGCGAGTATTGGTTACAGTCCCGATGACTTGCCAACATATTTTATTCACTCCGCACCAACGAGCGGACATATCAGCTAGTAAACATGGCGGTATGTGGAGGAATACCTACGGCCATACTTCGTATTATTAATGACACTTTTCAGGCACATAAAACACGGACAGTATCTTGGGTGAGCGAAGAGGAGTTGGTTAATTAGGTTCGGTATTTTATTTATAATACGGGATGTATTTTACATAGCGTTTAAAACACACTGCTTGTGTTCCCCAACGCCCAACTTTGTTATATTTTCCATTTCAACATGACGCATGTTGGGGATTTTTAATTACTGCTGTAAATAATTTGACATTTATTTGCGAGCCATAAAATAAAGTGAGCCCAAGGTGGGTTTAAGTTAGGTTAAAGTATATTAGCACATATAATGTTGCTTTATTTTGGCTATGCCTCCCCAAAACTGGGTTTGTTGCGTATTCTGAAATCAAATCCACACCTCTTGCGTAATTCTAAAAGAGTTTACCGTTTTTGGACAGTTGCTCTACTGATAGAAGAATAAAAAAGCATACGTAACAGATGAGGAGAGGAGTGGGCTGAGCCATGTCCGATTTCTTTTTCCGATTTGGAACTTAAACTAACGTAACATGGAAAGAAGTACGATGTAAGGAACATCACCATCTACACAATTCCCGTCTACATGTTAGGCTGATTTTCAAACACGCTTGCATTGCTTGCGATTACAATACGTGTTACAGCAGGTAATAAAACTACATCACGTGTTTCAATTGGCTATTCAACCAAATCGCAATAAACACACACACAGAGAGATAGATAGATAGAGAGAGAGAGAGAGAGAGAGAGGCATAAGTGCTTTATACAAACCTTATAGGACTTTTTGACGTATTGCGCTCATTTGGCTCTCAATCGGAAGCTAATTAACCAAATTTTCACGCTAGTACATTTCCTAGCCATTGGAGGTCGCTGTTTTCCTATACAGGAATTAGTCTCACCTTGTCTGTTATCCTTTGTATATAAGGATATATTGTCACCTTGGAACCAGAAGGCAAAATGGAGTTAATACTGTAGTCAAAGACCTTGTACTGGAAGGCACCAACTCCCAAAATAATATCTCACAAGACGACCTCCAAGTGGCTAGAAATGTTAGAAATAAAATTAATTTATACAGACTTTAGATGGAGCTTCAAACTTTACAACTATTTTTTCTCGACAGTAGCTGACGTGGACATAGTACCATCTGGTTCCAAAGTGACGGACGATATGCAAGTGCAACAGTCAAGTCTATGTATAGTACGCGATACATCAGGGAAATTTTGCTCACGCGGGAAGTTATGGTAAGATTTAAGTAGCGAATAAAAATGTACCAATTAATTATAACTGATTTCCAAAGCCTGGCCCATACATGACAAATACATTAAACAGAGCTTACATTTGACAACAAGATGGGTTCACACATTGTAAAGGATGTACAGCTGAATTCACAAATGGCAAAGAGAATTAAGCTGACCTCACACATGAGAAAAGAAATTACACTGAGCCTAAACATTAAAAAAAAATTTAAGGTAAATCCACACATGACGAATAGATATAAAGCTGAGCTCTCTTATGGCAAAAAGGAAATTTAACTGAGCCTACATTTGACAGCAGATTTTTAACTGGCTCCACACCCATACTAAGCCATGTAAAGGTGAGTCCACACATGGTAAATGCTAGTAAGCTGAGCCCATGCATGACGAAAGAAACTATACTGAGTCTACACTTTTATTTTTATAGTGTTTACACTCGCTATCCCGGAAATCGAAGCTCGAAAATGATTAGGAATTTTATTGTGCAGTAAAATTAGAATCCACCGGCGTCATCTATCGTTGTGTAAGGGCTGCTTTTCTTCCAAGCGTGCATTACTTGCTTTGCTTGCGATTTGGATGAGTAGCCAATTAAAACACATGTTATAGGTGTTCTACGTGTAACACGTGCTTCAATTGGCTACTCACCCAAAACGCAAGCAAAGTAAGTAACGCACGCTTGAAAGGAAAGCAGCCCTAATGTATGATCATCTTCCAGCTCCTTTAAACAACAAAGTTCACCTCAAATAACTTGAGAGAGGGCGGTCATAATAGATGTTTGTTAACGAAGTCTTGGCAGTGGGGAAAAGAAGGAGTAAATTAGTAATTGATTATTTATTGTTCATATTGCAGCTTTCAACAGTAATGAAAAATTAGGGTTTATGCTTATAAGGTGACCGGACAAGATTTACCCTAGAAAAATTATGCAAATAAAAATATTTTTAATGACAAAGTATTAAGTTCGAAAAATACGCAAGTGTATGCGGTACTTGTTTTTGTACTAGATGTAAATTTAGTTACTAGTTTTTTTTTTCATTCTTTTAAGAAAAAGAATATGTCTTGCTTGATGCAATTATTTCATGAGCGAATATGAAGAAACTAGAAACAAAATTTATATTCTCTAACACAGGGATTGTGCCAGGATGTTTATTAAGGAGGGGGTGTAAATAAATTTTGTTATCGTTTTTTTAACAGTTGATTTCAAAATTATTATTGTGTAGTGTAAGATTCTATAAATACACAACTTTCCTTAAAACTCCAACCAGTTGGTTTCACCTCTTGAATTTGATTAAATCGACATCTATTTGTTTCATAATGTACAACAATTTTCTTTTGGACATTTAAGAGTTGATCTTTTAGAGCAAACTATGCTTCTCGTTAAGAAAGTTTAGGTCATGGATAATGGTGTGAAAAGGTTAGAAACTAGGAGTAGAGAGTAAATTACGATGTTGCCATATTTCCTCTCAGTTCTATGTGTTGATGAGCTCTCTGTTAAGGAACAAAAGTTCATTCTTTGAGCTACAGAGATTTACCCTGCCACTAGATGTATTCCTGACGCTGACAGGACGAATCCTTGTTAAAGATGTGAAATTTGGCAACGTTTTCTATGACGTATGGCTAAAACGTAAACGTATCTAAAGCTACAGAATTCCTGTGCGCTGGTAGGCGTGGTTATATAGAGGTATATTCTTTCGAAATTAGAACTATATAACTGTACAGATTGCGAAGGTGGGGAGATTACGAAAAATTGCAGTAGAGATTGAAGACAACAAGTATTCAATCTAGACACCAAAGCACTATTTCTCTCGCTCTGTTCAGTGGGTTCCATATTAAGTTGCACATTTCAAGACAAACAGATTTACAACACTGTTTTAATATACTACCTGAACGGAGAGCAAGTTTCTTGTAAATTATTTAGATGAGGCCCAGACGCAACTGCAGGGATGCTACTTATTAAACTGGTAAGTCGAGAAATTTCATCATTTTTCCCTCTTGGTGTCTGCCTGGGAAATCACAGTGGCTCTGAAAGAACTCATTTGGTCGCCTTTGATTAAGTTACGCTGACATTTAATGGAAAGCAGGCTGGAAATTAAGCAGAGAGGGAGAAAGAAGAAGAAGAAGATAAAGAAAAGAAGAGGAAAAGGAGGAGGAAAGACGAAGAATGCTTAGAAAATGATGACAGAAGAAGGAAAGAAGCAGTTTTAAAGTTGAAGACCTAAAGCTTACGTAAACATACTCCAATCTGATTGGTGGTTGTTTTAGAAAAGTTCGTTATGATTGAGAATGGATACGAAATTCATTCCAAAATTCCCATGCATGTTAGTATAGTCAGGCGGGTTTCATATCTGAGCATTTGATTTAGTTGTGTGTCTTTTGCGATGTCCATAGCAGTGCTTCCTGCAGTACGATAGTAGTTCTGGTAGTAGATCTTCGATAGTACGATAGTAGGTCTTCGATTAGTACGATCTCCTGCAGTACGATAGTGGATCTTCGATTAGTGGTACACGAGTATGTACACAGTAAAAAATAGCTGTGTTAATTCAACACAATGCGGTGTCCCAGCGTGACTACCACTTTTGTGTGTTAAATTAACACAACACACGGTGTTGATTTCGGTACTGGGAGAAAAAAATGTACGGCTGCAACTAGATTTGAACATGGGTTGCTCAGTTAGAAGTCGAGCGCCTTACCAACTTCGCTAAATCGTCAGACAGAAAGTGTACTAGATTGAAACAATACAGAGAATAAAAAAATGTTACTGAACCCCAAACACACACAAAGTTACTCTCACGACTTACGCCATGATTTAATCACTTTTTCATTGGTCAGTTAGGGATCACAATCCCCATTTATTGAGAATATGTTCCATTTCTATGAAAGCAAGCGCAGCATTTGACATGTTGTTACGATAAGCAGTAATCCTGCTCAAGTGTTTGACTGTCGCCATCTTGCTTGCTTTCATAGAAATAGAATATATTCAATGAATGGGAATTCTGGTTCTCAATTGACAAATAGGAAGTGATTAAACCATGGGATAAGTCGTGCAAGTAACTTAGTTTGTTTTGGGGGTTCAGCAACATATATTTGACCCCCTTCACTGCTTAAATCTATAGTGTTGTCGTTTTAACTCAAATGTTGTTAGTAAATATCGTTTTCATCTAGTGCCTATTCTGTCTGACGATTTAGCGAAGTCGGTAAGACGCTCGACTTCTAACTAGGCAACCCATATTCAAATCTCACTGCAGCCGTATATTTTTTTTCACAGTACCGAAATCAACACCGTGTGTTGTGTTGATTTAACACACAAAAGTGGTAGTCACGCTGGGACACCGCATTGTGTTGAATTAACACAGCTATTTTTTGCAGTGTAGGTGAATAAAAAAAAAACACAGCGAATGGAAATTAATACAAGTTTTCTTGGACTGTTCCTTGAAAATGTCAAAGATCGGCAGGGCATGAAGCTCTGATAGGGTAAAAAGGCTAATTATATTCCATTATTGTTAGGAAGCTGGAGGCAAGGAGGTCGTTAGGAAGACCGAGATGTTGCTGGGAGGACAATGTTAAAAGGCGCCTTTAAGAGGTAGGTGGTCGTGAAGAAAACTGTCTTGATGTCGTTCAGTCACATGCACATCTTTGTTGCTGCAGCGATAAATTTGCGATTTTCTGAAGTCATAGAGTTAGATCAGTGGTTCTCAACAGGTGTGGTGCGAGATTTGCTAGCTGTGTCGTGAAACTTCTGAGACTTTGTGATTTTACAGGTAAAAAGAATTCTAATAATTTGACTCATTTAAAAAAAATGAATGGCATAAAAAGTATTCACGAACGTAAACATATTTATTTGACAGGGAAATTATTGGTTGTGTGTGTACGTTCTTAAATCGTGGCGCATCCAAGAAAGGGTTTGTAACAGGCGGGGTAATGGTGGAGTAAGTGACCAAGTCTCCTGTATTGTTGTCAAATAGTACGTTAGTGTGCCGCGGGAACGCACTACAAAGGATAATGTGCTGCGAGCAAAAAAAAAAAAAAGGTTGACAATCACTGAGTTAGATATGTACCGGTATTTGTAATACGCTTCGTCTTTTATCATTGTTTTATACTTTCTAGCTAGATGAGGGTGCATTATTCTTGAAAATGGTCGTGCCTAGGGTTACCAACCCTCCGGCTTTTACTGGACATGTCCGTCTTTTTAACCCTTTTATTTTAGAAATGTCAGGCCGGCATTTGTCTTTTTCCTGAAATGTCCGGCACTTTAAAAATGAAATTAACGAGACATTACTATACCTAAATTTGCATTGTTTGTGGTATTTACGGTAAACTTGATGGTCACGAGCGGTAATTTGTCACCATTTATTAACTACGAAGGTATATCGAACTACATGCATGATTGGTGGTACTGTCGATATATCGAACTCGACTATTTTTTGTCTCCGTTCGCGAAATTGCGAATAGCACAAAACGTTGGTAAGAACTAGCACATCAACATGGAAAAATTTTGTCTTTAAACTCGCCCAAACTTTCAATACTCGATGAAAGGGGACATAACGAAAGTAATTGCGCCTATAAAAAAATGTTCATTGCTACAAATTCAGTGTGTTCGGTATTTTTTTTCTTCGAAAAGTCCGGGATTTTTCGGAGTTTTGTTCTACATTTGACAATTTCCAGTTTGCAAACCTAGTCATTCCTGTATCCTGGTTGGGCCATGAATGGGGTTGTATCAGTGTATATGTATAAGAGTCTGCACATGTCTTCCTTAATTCCGTTAATTTTCATTATGTATATTATGTAGTAATACTGTCCTAACGGTGTGGAAAGGAGAGCGAGGAGTATCTTTACCAGACACGATTATAGGATCAGAAGGTATTAATTGGGTGGCCTAGCTGCACGGTTTTCAGAGCCGCAATTCTTTTTATGCGAAGGGTACAACGTGTGGGGAGTTGGTGAGTTACTACTTTATTTTTTCTTGTAAGTATAAATAAAGCTTGCAGACTTACCACGAGAAGATTGATGTAAGCTTTTTACACATGACACGGCAAGTTTGCAAAAAGTTTAATTCAAGCTTGTTCTGCTACCGGTATGTATTAATGATGGCCAAATCTGGATTCATCAGGATTAGGATACCCGGAGAACGGATCAAATCATCAAGAATTTATCTTCAATCCGCATACTTTTCTGGATTGTTTCTATTCATTATCCGGATATCTGTGATACGGATTTTATCCTATTTCCGGTTATCCGTCAAACTAAAATTTCAATTTTTCTAAAATGGATACTGGATAATATGTAATTCAAACATCCTATATCCGTAAAGTATACACTGTTAAAAATGTGTATACGTTGCTATGAATTCCCAGTCAAGTTCAGCAGAAGTTTTAGTATTTCATTTTTGTTTTAATGAAATCTAGAAAAACTTATAAAGACTCTTCGTGTGGTGCGGTGAATATGTGCAGTTTTCAATATTTTGCGCACATGTGCACAAATGAGGAAATTGTTTTCTTATCGTAACCGTATATTGCAATTTTGATCAAGTATTTGCTGCCGCCATTTTGATAACTTATTTTAGCAGGAAAAAGGGGGAAATTTTTTCAGTGAAAGGGGAATTCCGCTCTCCAATTAACAAATAGAAAAAAAAAGTTGTTAAAAATATTGGTGTAAGTCGCGGGAGTATCTTTAGTTTATGTCTTCTGGGTTGAAGGAATACACTTTAAAAGACACTCTATACTGTTTTCATCTAGTGTTTTCTTATCACTGGCGGTTTAGTCCAGGCAGTAAGACGCTGGGTTTCTCACGTAACAATCCGTGATCAAATCTCGTTTCAGGCATCTCTTTTTTTATTTTGCAGTATCCTTATAAACTGAATATTTCGGCGAACTTTTTACAGTGTATTAAGTTTAATAAATAAATAAATAGGAGTCCTCCTTCAACTTCTGTCTATGACTCGTACTCTTGATAAAAGAAAGGCAAAAATCAATGAAAGAGACAACGAAAAGTGAATTTACTTAAAAGAAAACAAAAAGAGGGTATTTTTGTAAAAGCCAAGCTTATGGGTTTTCTTTTAAAATTGGAAGAAAGAGGTACTGGAAAAGAAAATCTGACAACAGAGGATTTGAAAAGAGAATTTGAGTACTATCTGAATCTATAGGATGGCCTGCTTTTTTTTCTTAATCGCTTACTTTCTCCTGTTTCTCTAACGTGCGCGCGCACACCCACACACCGACACCAACACACCACTAGAAGAAGACTTGACTACAGAAAGAATTATTCATGAAAAGGAGAGGATGATGTGTCAATAAAGTTCAAGTGAAATTGGATGTTACCAAAAAAAAAAAAAAAATCCCTTTCGAGAAGGTATTTGCTGAAAGAGTACAATCAAAGATTCGCCAAAGAGAAAGGATATAAAGAAAATAGAACGAAAGAGGATAGAAACGCGAGAAGAAGAGTGGACTAAAAGAACACAAAAGTGTTCTTAAAAGGCGACTGAAAAGGTTGAAGTTCATCACATTTTTTTTTTTTTTAAAGAAAAATCTTAAGTAAATAATGTAACGTCTTTCTGTTGTGAGTAACACAACACAAGTGAAAAGGATTTCCTTTTGTAATACAGGATGTTCAGAAAATCATTGTATAAAAGCACAATTGTAAGGAATATATTATGTTTGTTAAACTAGGTGAGCCAATGGTAAGTATCCTTTAAAAAAAAAATTGTGAATAGGTGCACATTCATTCCATCTTGTTAGCAGAGACAAAAATATAGCTTTACAATTTGTTTCTTTTTGCGATTTCATCGTAGCAGCCATTACGTTTGTGTGCGTTATTAAGGTTTTGCAGAGCTTTGCTAAGACCTGTATTACAAAACTGGGATAATATGAGGCTGAGATTGGTGTCATTGTGATAATACAAGAATAGACTGTCATATTACAATTGACATTTGCAAGATACGAAGTTTTGTGACAATATGGAGAATCGCCGTTTCTGAAATGCGGAAATGCAACAGGTGTGTAACTACAGTGCCACGAGACCCCGCCGTTCCGGCGAATGGGGAGGGGGCTAATGGCGACATATAAATAGATAAAAGAAATAAATTCATGGCAAATTCAGCAAACTTGACAAGAGACGTCCCTCAAAGTTGGATTAGAAAACTTTCTCAGAATTGGTAAAAGGTAGAGAATTTTGATTTTAAATTAATATCCTTATGCGAGCTGTTGTGCTTCTAAAGACTGGACCTACAGTTATTGGTAAAGTTAGTTTCAAACCTCTCCATTCAACGGACCACGGCGGGAATTGAACCCGTAACCACGCCCACAGAAAGTAATCGCGCTAACTTCTCGATAACCCGGAAGTTTTAAAGGGAGCTATTTTTTTTAAATTCCTGCACTGGAATTTTCATGTAGCTTGGAAAGAATCTTCGTTTTCGAAATCTGGCAACATTGTTTTGCACAGTTAGTGTGTAAGCTTTTTCACCGGCAAGAATTTGCTGAAATCGCATGCGAGAGATGCTGCTAAAAGGACCGCAGGGGAAGGGCCCTAAAATGTTCCTTCCGGGGGCGGGGATTGCAAAATTCTACACGTAGTTACGCTATTGTTGTGCAACCTTCGTAATGTTATAAAATATGCTTGTATTGGATATTTCAACCCAAATTTTGTACAGTATATCTCTGTGTAATTAATAATTAAACCACTGATAAAATTAAACCCTTGGCAGTACTAACATTGAACTACTGTAAATCTGCTAGAGTAGCAAATTTGATTGATTATTAGCACGTGAGATATTTGGTCTTCAATCAATCCCAACTGCAACATTATAGCCTTCATCAGAATTAAGTATGATGACATAATGTGCATTTAGTTCAAGAATTCATAACTAAATAATGTGCGAGTAGATGGCGTGGCCAACACTTTTGTTACCGTGATGTCCAGATCTAATTTTACTGGATGCCTTTTACATCTGAATTTTTTATCGGAGTCGAAGTTTATATAAAGAAACAGAAAAAGGTCCATTATGTTATTGAAATTAATTGTACATAATTAGGTAGAAAAATAACTAGACAAATACTGCAAACGTTTCTCAAGGTAATTCAAATAATAATTGAAGTTTGTAACCCTGTTTAAAGAGTAAATGCATCTCAAAATGTCGGTTTTGTTGTGAGATTATTATATTTTTTAGATGCAAATGTTCGGAGCGGCGTTATGAGGAAAATCAAGCAATGGTGCACAGTTATGTCGTCCGCTTTGAGGGTTGTCAATACTCTTTAAGTTATTATAACAATATAGCCTTCTATCCATCTTGAATAAAGAAAATACACAGCTTTCTGACAAGGCTGATATTTTTTTAATAATTAAAAGAAATTAAAACGTAACAGTGTTAGAAGTATACCACTTCTTTCTTCAGACTGCACTCTACAACTAAACATAGAAAAAATACGTGTATAAGTCCGGTAATAGCACATCTAGTAATGAAACGAATGGGAGAGAGGACTGATAGCAAAAGGTAATGTTAAATTACTGGTGTTTTGTAGGTACATGAACGATTGTTTTGGAGTGTGGAAAGGCACTAGAAGACAATTAGAGAACTTTATTTGAGAGATAAATGATTAGCAAAAGGGAACGATATTGGAGAGAGAAATAGAAGAAGACGGTGTGTTGAATTTCTTAGATATGAAAATAACGAGAACAGGGGAAGGCAAGTCT
>JAGDQP010034390.1:7773-20137 GCA_022664845.1 Lepisma saccharinum | reverse complement strand
GCTTTTTATAAATTATTTCAGCTCGCAACCCCATATTTACTGGGCTAAAAGTAAAAATACGCTGCGACTCGACAGTAATTTCGCCCATATCTATAACGTGAGAGGTAATTTATTTTCCGCAACACAAAAATGGTTCTTTGAAATGGTTTTCAATTTCGCCCACTGTCCACTATCACATAAAATATTACGGTGAATGAGTCATTCCCGTAAATAATCACCAGAACTTTACTTACAATATAAAGTGGGATACTATGAAGATTAAACCTGTAAATATGCACAAAAGCACCAGTGTCATTTTTCTAAACTAAAGAATTAAAAAAAAAACTGTAAATAGGATAACTCTGATTTATTGGAAGTTCAAACACAAAATCTTAAGAAAATGTAGATTTTATTTTAAAAGCGCTCTCAATATCTGTTTTTGATATAAACCAACTTACTTTTGACAGCAATACGAATGATTAAGAAACTCTTCATGTATTCTCCAGTACACTTTTCCCATTATCTCTTTCACAATTTGGGCCAGTTTCTGGAAGACAAGTTGGATCTATAAAACATGTGTTATGTTTTAACGCATTGTGCTGCATTTGTTACAAATACATGTTGAACAATATGATGGAAAAACCGAAAGCCAGTTGGTTGAGACCAGATGGTTTTTTGGGCTTCATATCCTGTGCAGCCAATATGTTTTCCTTTTGCTTATCTGATCTTGTGAAACCGCAACGGTAAAAATGATTATTTCTACCTTTATATGCTGTCTATAACATTTACGTTGATGGCTTAGAAAAGCAGAAAGAATCAGACCATTGAAGATAAGACGACAATGTAACAAATTTAAGAAAATCTCAGACACCATATCAATGGTATTTCGCCGCTACCTCGTATCTTGTATATGAAATACATTAGCTGCAAAGTACCATCGATATGAAAGACTTGGATGAAACTAATGTACTAGCTTCAGTATAATTTCTGAAAAGAAAAAGTAATTATATTTTGACATTTTCCTTTTACTTGTGTTAAAAATGGAGAATTTATTTCTCATTTCAAAATAAATGTTAAAATAAACTCTGTCGGACTTTAACTATAACGTCGAGATCAGTTACGTATTACGGCTACTTCTGTCTCACGAAACATGAATAAAATGAAAAATAGACAAACGCTGAATTTCAACTGTAAACAATATTTGCTATATGTTTTGGTGAAATTCTTAAACGAAAATCAGAGGCTGTCTGAATTTAATGTTCTTCAACTTTTATGAATTTGAGTCTGAATTAAATAACTTTATAATTTCATGAGTTGATATACTGACTATAGCTGACTATTAAGTGGTCCTCAGTTTAATTCCCTGTGACGGATCCACTGAACATATCCCGAAGTTTCGTTTACAGAAGATAAGTTGGTTTATCAACATATTCATCCCGCAGGTTAGTTCATTATTACAATTATAGACGTTGTGGTAACTAAAATAGACAACTATAATTAGAAGGCAAGACTGGCTAAAATGTTACAAACTGACCAAGGGATATTTTTCTTGTATTATTTATTAATCTTTTATAAAACATAAACTGGATTTTCCTGGTTTATTTCTTTTATTCTAACAGTATAAAGAAATTATCTTGTCTGTTAGTAGCAATTTCGAGCTATATGGACATGTAGCTTCTTAGGACTCTTATGGCCGGTTTCACCAACCTTCCTTAAATTTCGGTTAAGGGCGCGTTAGTTAACGCTCACATAAATATTTAAGCGTCCCTTAAGTCTTTTCCATTGCATCAACATTTAACGCTACGATTTAAGGTTCCCTTAACAAACGAGACGTTAAAGCACTGGTATTCCTGAATGTGCAATTTCTCATACATGCTGTTCTATTTTCAAGAATTGCGATTGGTTGATCCGCGAGATTGGCCACAAATAAATGACAATCACAGTGCGTTAAGTATAAAGTAAACAAATTCGGTCTAATTTCCCGCGTGTACAGTATTTGTTGTACTGTATTCAGAGCGCCTACAAATGAATGCTTATAATTCAAATTAAATATTGTACCTTAGAACGCATAAATGTTTCTTATCTATCTCGCCTGATTGACGGAAAGTAAGTGTCTGTGTAGGGTGTCCGTACCTGTAATGGACCAGTCGCCAGTGGTTGACCAATAAGGTAAACAAACAGTAATAATATTTATATTTGATACAGCAGTAAACAAAATACGTTTTATTTTTCCGTAAGGTTTAATAGTGTAGCCCCGAAACGCTGTGCAATCAGAAAAGGCACTGTCACCCACCAAAATCACTTAAATGTATAAAGTGAATCTTGAGCTACAACTAATACATGATATACGTGCATGGTGCATATGTACTAGAAGCCACGGTACAGTGAAGTAATTAATTATTTTATCCCTTCGTTGTTCAAGGCACAATCTATATTAAATAGAATGAATGATTTATACTGGAACAATCGTCGTTCACAATTGGCTGTTTACAACTGGTCACCTACTGGTGCAACTTCACCTTCAGCAATAAATTTTTGTCTTGTCAAATGAAAGAAATGCGAGTTCTTTGACTTTTTCTGTACTGTCTCAGGCTTTGTTTCGAAGACCAAATAAGTATTTTTATATTATTATATAAACGCCAGTTCTTGTTTACTCTTGAAATTTTACTTATTTGATCAACCATTGGCACGACCACTTTGTATAGTTTCGACCCCGTGCAAATAGAACCAGATGAAGCTATAAACACATTCCTCGAGTATGTTGATACGGATTGTTTTAATTCTTTCGGTTTTTATTCCGCAGAGCCGATAAAATTACTTTATGGTCATTCTTTTTTATTGTTTACTAAGTTACAGTGGGTTGGGTTAGGTTATTTTACACAACCTTTTTTTTTTATTGTTTGCAATTAAAGCTGCAGTGACTGTATCGGCTCTGCGGAACTTCACCCATTTTTTCCCTTCGTAACTTACCTACTTACGTAGTTAATTAAGAAATTCTTTATATTAGCTTCTTCTGTTATATGGCGGGTGAACGTACTTCCAGTGTAAATATTTTTGTTGCATCCAATGCAGAGAGTGATACAAAATCAAGTGGGATAGGCATGAATGCAAGGACACTTTTTCACGGGCGCATGTGTGTTGGTGTACTCACATCACTCTTTGATTTTACATCACATTCTTCAGCATTGTACGGAACCGAAACAATACAAATAACTATATTAGAAATGAGTAGTTCAATGCCATATGACAGAAGTAACTTACAGAAAGAATTACAGTTAATTGCAATGTTCTCTTTATTCCGATAAATACAGACTCGTTTTGCTAGATTTGGCTAGTGATCTATTTAAAAATGGATATGAATTACGTTTTGTCGGTAGTTAAGGAGGTTTGGCATTCAAGGGAATAGTAAAGCATCTCAATGATCTATGTACTTCTATGAGCGCATTATATTTGCAGTTCTTTTGTGTAAGACAAGGTGAAAATGTATAGCTGATTACATCCACAATGGAATCACCTTATAAATAGTGTACAAGGGAGCTTTCTAAGAAATGTTCTACTTATGGAGTGCTTTCCATCAACAATTCCCGACGGCTATAGTCAATGTTATGAGTAACTTTGACTAAGATGTAGTTTTAATATGGAAAGTCATGGTTATATAACTAGTACTAGTCACTACGACCCAAAGTTCAAAAGAAACAAATGCATTACCCACCCCTTTCTGAAACAGTTTTGAAAATTGTATATATACACGTGCATTACTGGAAAGTGTTCTACCAAGGAAACTATAATCTACTGTGTTATTTACACATTATACATTGCATACAAATGTGTTGCCTGTAAAATTGCCCAAAGAATGCATCTTCTTAAGTATTTCTTGTATAAACATTATCGACCATCATATTTACATTGCTCGGTAAGAAAGCAACGTTATTTCCGAAAGTACAAGGATACGTATTTAGGAAAATATAAATCATACACTATAATCAGCATAGTAGTTGTCCGCCATATTTCTACGTAATTTAAGGTCGCGTTAAACAGTTAAGGGAGGAAAATCGCGTCCTTAAGTTAAGGGCGAGTTTGAGGAGCTTGAGGGAGGTTGGTGAAACACTCTGGCGCTGTGAGGAAGCGTTAAATGGACTTAACGCTTCCTTAACATTTAAGGAAGGTCGGTGAAACCGGCCATGAATCATTTTACTAACATATCACTTCGGATGATTACAATTCTATTGAGAAACAAGGTATTAAAATCCACAAACACCCATAACCCAAGCAAGATTCGTATCAAGAATCTCGTTGATGCTAACCTGGTGCCACAGGCTAAAGTGGTCTGTGATCATAACTCGCTTAAAATCAAAGCAGAATGTACAACCACCAATGACACTAGCCCAGCTAGTATGAAGAAAATAGTTTAGTGAATCAATGATAGCAGTGAGAAACGTGATTCATGGCATTAAGAGCGTATTCATCCCGCAGGTTAGTTCATTATTACAATTACAGACGTTGTGGTAACCAAAATTCGCAACTATGATTAGAAGACAAGACTGGCTAAAATGTTACAAAACTGACCAAGGAATATTTTTGAACACACTCACCAAAGTTTGCTCCCAATGTTCATCCACCATACTCACCGAAGTTTGCTCTCAATATGTTCCATATTATTAAACGAGATAGATACACTTTGGCCTCAAATATTCATGGACAGCTATCGGTTTAAATAATTACAGATTGCTAATCAGCTTTTATTAATACCAATTATAAGGATATGGTGTCATTCTTCCATTAAAGGAAAACAATGTTACCACAGAAAGTTATTGTTAACATGAAAGGTGAGTTCAGGGGGGTTACGAAAGAGAAGAACGTGAAACGTGAGTAGTTAATTTAAGAGAGACAGTGTGCTTAGGTATAGAAGGGCAAAATAAAAGATAATTTAGCAATTATATAATTTTTATCTCTTTTAGTGATCATTTCAGAGTTCTGGCAGACGGAACAAAATGCCATCCAAAGGGGAAAAAGAGCGAAGATCCTACGTACGTTTGTAGTGCGATGGATGTAGGGGGAAGAAAGAGGAAAAATTGCGTGCAGGATCGTATCGAGATGTACACAATGCTTCACGTATAGCTTCGTTTTTCCATCCCCACCTTATTTCTACTTCTGTCACACTCACACCACGCTACTCGTGTACGTTGATATTCCCTCCCAACAACGGTTTGGGTCGTGGTGTTACCCCCTAGGCACTCTTCCATCCTGATATAAAAAAAAAAGGTGAAGGGCTGAGGGAAGGGGTAAACATCAAAAATGATTTTTTTTCTTCATCCTTTTCCTGGCCGCGTGCCTCTTTTGTACTTAGCCACGCGAATCCGAGCTTCGTGTTTACCCTGTGGGGAGTTGGTGTGGTAGTCAGGCGCTCAAATCTCCCAAGCCTTTGGGGGTTACATTTGTGCCCGTACGTTCAGATCTCCTGTAGGCTTGGTGTTGATATCCACCTTGCGATGAACACTTTCGGAGAATGGATGGGGGTTAACACAAGAACAGCGTTGCGAATAGCAAAGGAAATCATGGTTATTGTTCTTTTTCCTCTCTCTCTCTCTCTCTCCCTCCCTGTGTGTGTGTGTTTGTGTGTCGGTACGCACGGTTTATAAATTGTTGTTCATTTTTTCTGTGACAAACACACACAGACACTGGCTTGTATATGGGCTCTTCGTTTCCGGAAACAAGTTTGAACCATGCCTTACAAAGTGAACCGATGATGAGCTACTATCGATGGTGATTATTTTAATGTCAGGATGACATCACCATAATTAGTGTTCATCCAAACAGGATAGGTTCTTTAAGACATGTTAAGCCATCTCTATGCCTAAGATACTATTTTCTCATCGGGTTACCGTACGACTTATCTTCCTTATTACTGTTACTCTTCCCTTCTTCTTCTTCTTTTCCTCACAAGCGTACCTTCAGTTACGTCATTTAGTATACAGTATGCTCACAGCCAATGCAGTCAATTATTATTCTCTTTACCACTTCTTCATTATGCGTCTTCTGTGTCTAGTTGAATTTTCCGTCTCCTGTATACCCACGTTTCGAAGACTTCAAATATTCTTTGTTGACTGCTTTGTAGAGTTCAAATAAAAACTCAACTACCCGATTATAATTACCCGTTCTATACGTAAACTGAAGCTGTGTTGTCAATTTTTAATTCAATAATTTAAACCGAGCGGTCGCGACTCAGTGGTAGAGCGTTAACTTACTGTTAGCTTTCGGGAGGTCGTAGGTTCAATCTCACCGGCCGACCATCCTGACTGAGTTTTTTTTAGTATTTTTTTCCTGTCACACCACGCACATACGCAAATACCGAGATGGTATCTTCAACTTAGTCCCTGGCTGACGCCTTCCTGCATCATTTCCCCTCCCCGAATACATTTTCTGAAGCTAATATTTTGTGACCCAAATTCTAAAGTGTTCTGCAACCGTTCAAACGACAGTTCACTGCAGGCTAGTATTTATTTTAGAATAGAGAACTTCATAAAAAATATTAAAATATGCTTTTAAAACATATAGAAACATAAGAAAGTAACAATGGAATATTGTATTGTCACCCGACTTACGTCGCTGTGCAAAATGTTATTATTGTATGATGTGGGGAAAGGAGTTAAATTAACGTTGCAAGATTTGAGGACACCACAAACCATTGTAAGCTAAATTTTTGAATTTTTGTGTATGGCCTTCCCCAGGCCGATTTGTGAACTAAAGAAAATAATGTAAAATGATCCTGGTTTACTTTAAGTTTGATCGCCTGTACTTGCGCCTCAAGTAGGTAGAGAGAAAATGGTTTCAAATTTGAGTTCAGCTATCCCGATTTATCTTGTCAATTTTAAAACTCGTAGCGTCGTAGGTCTTTTTTAGGTCCCTTGATAGCGAACCTATGGAAAACGGGACCTTATAATCCTGCTCAGTGTGTCTGTCCGTCTGTCGGTGTCCACTAAGCCACCATAAGTTGTAGAGAGGTGCTTGAGGTATTGTTGGAAAGATATTGAGTTGACTATTTCAGAACCGCGATAATCGTCTTAATTAGTGTAGTGGTTCAGTGTTGCCAAGCTATTTTTATAAAATCAATTGCTCAAAATTATTCCATTCCGTTCGGTCTATCTGCACTAAACTTCGCACAAAAATTATTCGACACAATAGGAAAATATTGTGATTTTCCGTCACCAACCACCCAACTTCACAGTATTGCCAACCCATTTTCTATAAAATACATTTTTCAAATTGCTGCCATTACGTAGTGGCACCAAACTTGGCGTATATATTAATCGACACAATGAACATGTACTGTGTGTGTCCCATCTGCAATGATCCCGTTGTCAGTGTTGCCAACCCATGTCCAGAAAATATATCTCATGAACCACAACGTGTTGTCGGAAAGATCTTGGCATGATCAGATCCACCGGAACTATCATGATCAGAGGCCGCAGTTGTCAGTGTTGCCAACCACTTTAAAAATTCAATATTCTTTTTTCATTTACTCCCATACTTATCCGCGCCAAACTTGGCATAAATACTATTCAAGACAGTTCAACAACTCCTTGAAACAAGGAATATACAAGGATCATTGGAAACAAACTTTCATTATTCCCATACTCAAGGGTGCTACCACTACAAAATAAATGAAAAAAAAAGTTCACTGATATATCCAGTAATGTTTCAAAGTGAAGTCAATGAATGGAATGTTTCAGAGTAATCCTGGAAAACGCCAAGAGATTTCATTTGCGTTACTGGATGTTCTCAGTTTTTGAGTTCTGGTGTTCTTATCGTAAACAAATATGCAACTCTGATCAAGTATTTGCTGCCGCCATTTTCATCACCCAGTTCAGCAGAAACGGGATATATTCTCAGTGAATGGGGATTGTGATCCCTAGTTGAAAAAATAGAAAAAAAAGTTAATAAAACATGGCGTAAGACGTGGAAGTAACTTTGTTTATGTGTGTGGTTTGAGCAACGAATTTCTGAGCCTCTGTACTGCTTTCATCTAGTGTTTTCTTATCACTGGAAGTTTAATCCTGTCAGTTAGACGCTGCACTTCTAACTGAACAATCCATGTTCAAATCTAGCTTCAGGCTTCTATGTATTTTTATTTCCCTGAAAACCGAAATGTATTCCTGAAAAGTGAAAGGTAGCTGATTATTACCCAAGTTATTGGAAATTACCAGGGAACTTTAGTTGGCTCTTTCTAGGAACGTTTCGGAAAATTTTTAACAGTGTAGGTATTCTTCGTTTCAATATTCTTGGGATCTGAAATATTTCTTATTTTCGTTTCTGCTAGTTGTTTGACCTTTCCCTGGAACGTGTTGAAAATTTAACAATGTAGCAGAAAGATTAAACTCCATATCTTAATATAAGAACCGAGTTCCATTTTCGATATCTGCAGAGTGTTCATGTCAGCACATAGAGACCTATAAATACATCTTTCATGAGGAAAATGCTTTGCAAAACTTCTGACTTTACTAGGACTATCCGTCATAGCAATATTGGCCACACTTAAAAGAGAATCAAGTTTCCTTTGACATGTGAGACAACTCCGAAAGATTTAAATAATGTTGAATCCAGCAGTCTAGTTTACAAGAACCAAGGTTCAAATAGCTTTGACAGGACAGGGAAAAAGAAACTAATGTACTTGTTTTAAAAAAATATTAAAAAACGAATGAAATTGAACCAAGGTCCTTTGGCACACTGATCCGACTACTAAACCACTCGACCTACTTCGCTTTTCAAGTGCTATTTAGAGTTAGTTCATCAGATTATATAACAGCAGTGAAGAAATTAAAATCAAGTCGAACTTGTGGTTCTGATGGAATTCCTGCATATGTTTTTAAGGCGTGTAGTGAACTACGTTATTAGAAAGCCTTTACTATTTATTTTTAACTTGGCAATAGAAACTTCTATATTCCCGAATCTATGGAAGATAAGTAGAGTCTGTCCAATATTTAAGTCTGGTAACAAAGCAAATTTGGAAAACTACAGGCCAATATCTATTTTACCTACCCCTGCTAAACCACTTGATTCAATTTTTTAATACTTACCTTTAACATATTTAGTAACTGATCTAATCTTATTTTCTTACCTCTATAGTTTTTAGTAATATTGTTATATCTTGTATTTGAACATCATGTTTAAAAATTGTACACCTTTGTACTCTGCAAAACCATCTACAATAACTGAAGATAGCTTTCAGTTACGGGTATGAGTTGTATCAATTAATATGGATTTTACACCGAATATATACATATTTTGAAATTACTTTAAGACAGGTAAATATATTTAATTAGATTATTGGAATAGAAACTATGTAATTTTGTGTAAATCTATAACGCAAAATAATTTATCACTGTCTGAAATTTTTATATAATCTTTGTAAATGTTACCTTGTATATTTTCTTCACTCATAACTCTGTTCTTCATCTTAATACAATACAATCGTCATCATTTATTACCAATATTACTTTTGTATTAATTTTTATATTTTTCTTTCATATTTCTCTCCTATCTTTGTGGTGTCTTTTCTAATTTCTACCTTTCTTTTTTTTTTAACATTCCAGTTTAAACTAATACCATGTTTAATAAAATGTATATGATTGTAACATGTAAAACCTATAATAACCGGAGATGGCTCTCTGTTGCGGATGTAAAGAAAATAAAGAAATAAAGATTCACAAGGGATGGGTGTAGTAAAAGGGTGGGAGCCGAAGATTAGCTTACGAGGAAACATTCGTAGCATGTGATGGGACTTCAGTGCACTAAGACGATATGGCAGGGAAACGAAATAAAATTCAATTAGATTTCACGTGTAACCAGCTTTCTCACATACCTGCTTCTTCCAACAATCTTGAACCAGGCTAGTCATAACAACCAGTTGTTTCAAGAAGATTGTTTCGTGCTTGGTTATCAAGTTCAACACAATATCAAATTTAACCAGATCAAGTGACTGATAACCTTGTTACAAGCTGACATGCTATGCAAGATATTTTCATATCAGAAAACCCGTTTTTTAGTAGAATTTTGCATATTAAAAATACACTAGCAACACTATATTTTCAGCGTGTTGTAGGTCAAAATAGAGTCTACTGGTCTTATAGTACCTATCCGTCCATCGTCCAATCACGGATATGATTTGTGATTATGCAATAAACTGTATGTCGTGTTAAAACAGGTACCATTAATGATAGTATAATAATTCACAGTAAGAACGACGGCTGAAATAAGTTCGAAAGGAGAACGAAAACAATAGCTTTCTTTGCTGATCTGTCCCTCAATTTTAGATGTGTTGATTCTAATCAAGCATACTACCTGAAAAAAAAGGTACAAATAATTATACGCAACCAACCCTCTATAAACACAAAATTCTCAGTAATGAATTATTTTAACTCAATTAGATGTATTTAATGAGTTTATCAATGAAAATAAATATAAACAATTAAAATAATCATAGAATGAACTTGATGTGGAAGCCTGGGGGGAAAACAAGGAACCACAAAAAGAATTCCTTTCTCCCTCTTTACCTAACGGGTCTTTTAAAAAAGTATTTCCTCTTAAAAGAATTTCTAGGAAATGATGAAGAAACCAGAAACGTAAATATGTGATTAAAATATCATCTTCAGGAAGACGACATACTTATTCATAACGGTTTCACTGCAGACGACTGTGATAAAAAGGTACTTACAAATTTACCTAAAATTAGCTGCAGTTATTTCTTAGAAATGTTATTTTAAACCTTACGGTATCTTTCAAGATTCACCACTACATACTTGAATTTCATTTTACACCATCTGCTCACTAATGTGCTGCTGTAATTTACATGTGATGATTTTCGAGTAGCGTTTAGACATATTATGAATGTAGGTCAAGGTTGAACTGTGGATTAAGTTCATAAATGGGTCATTTTCTGATATTTATGTCAATAAATCCACACACACAAGAAAGGGAAAAAAACGACGAAGAATTGAATCTTTTCTTTATATCGAATTTCGAAAGATTAACTATTAAAAATTTAAGGTTTTGTACGAAAAGTCAAATTAAAATGAATAATTTACTTTTTGGTCAGTTTTGGTAAAGGGAAAAGCATCAAAGACCGATGAGGGCATTCTTTTTATCACCAAACTTTGTCATAACTTTGTCTGTCTGTCTGGGTTTCCTGCCCGATTCAAATTTATCAAAATTTGTCCCATTTCCCATTGTTCAATCGATTCGATACGTTATACACTTGTATGTGTCTGATTACAATACAAAAATATGTTATTTTGAATTTTGAAAATTTCAAATTCTCGCTACAAAACGCCTGGCAGCCTCGCAACCCAACTTACTCACTTCCTTGGTGGTATAGGGCCCGTTCCCGATAAGAAAGCTTCATACCGTCAACTGGGGTAACCTTGGGCACACGCAGGGTTGCAACCCGCTACGATTCCGTCGGGACCATCCCAATTTTCAGGCCGTTATCCCGCATCCCGATTCAATATTTGTCAGAACGCAAATTGTCCAGATTTCCAACGGTCAGACTTCCGTAAAGAATATTTTATTATTTGATATTTTCAATTGTATAGGCATCGATTCATGTACTTATTATTTCTATGACCATACAAATATATATTTTTTTCCTTGAGTATTAACACATGATGATAATGCACTGTTTTTGCAAGATAGTTCCTCATCTGATGCATGATGCTCTTCAGTTCTTAAGCACAGAAAATTCAATACAAGATGACTCCCATACAAGATGTAGTTTTCGGGGAAAAGTTGTAATTTACTTGGCTCTGTATGTTTGTCTCTTGTTTGCTACTTTGACAAGACGTGATTGTTTTAAGTGTTTCTTATAAGTTTACAAGAAAGAATTTTCATGTAAGTTAATTATAAAAAAATACAGGCTGCGTTCAAAATTAAATTAATTTTACATCTTCTCAAGGAGCTTCGATAAAACTTTTATGGCCTAGATTATGAAATTGTACTTCCGAAACCATGGGTGGAGACTTTTTAAAATGTAAATAAAACGTCTCGGTTAAACAAACAATAACAAAAAAAAAACAATTAATTTTAACTTCGTACGGAGTTCAGAATAGGTCTAAAAACAATTTTAAAGTTTAAATGGTATTGTTTTTTTTTTCGTGGAGGTACCCCCGGACCTCTGTACTGATACCCTCATGCCCCTGGACAGAGCCTGTCCCGATTTTGTTGAACAAAATGTGGCAACCCTGATCACACGGAAGTTCCTATATTCGAAACCATTTTTGTAAACTTTATAAATTGCACTTTAGAAATAATTTTACTCTCTCTTGCTATTTGTAACCACATGAATAAATAATAATAATAATAATAATAATAATAATAATAATAATAATAATAA
>JAGDQP010034389.1:0-20137 GCA_022664845.1 Lepisma saccharinum | reverse complement strand
AGTGTACCTACATTTCCTGTAATGCGATACATATACCTGTATTGTATTACGTTAGTGGGGTGTCGTAAGGAAGTGAATGTATTATGAATTTAGTTAAAAATGATGTAACTATTGTTGACGGTTGATACGTCACAAGACGAAACTGTGGTCGTTTTCAAATTCCGCCACGTCAATGTTGCCAGCTCTAGTGTTATTTTCCTTTAAGCGAATAAATATTTCAATTGACACACAACTACAATTAAAATGGATGCATTTATGAAAATACCAGGATATATGTCAGGTACAAGATGTTAAAATGCCTGTTCTAGTTTAGATGGAAAATTTTAAAGTCGGTATTGATCTTATATGATGTCTTCAAACATGTCATAAATTTAGTTTTGCAAACATTACAGCGAGTTATTATAATGTTTCCTTATGTTGTTTCAAAATGGCATCAAGAGCTTGCAAGCACCATCCAGACCAGTTCTGCTACGTTTGTGGAAAATATATCTCAAGAAGAAGTACACATTACAACAGAATCCAAAGTTTTGTGAGGCATATGAGGCATATTTTGGAATGGCTGTTGGGGATTTTGAAAAGAAATGGGCACCACATGTATCCTGCGAGCTGTGCAAGAGAACTCTAATATATTACTTCAGCTGTCAGATGTTCATCTTAAGTCATTCAGCCACAAAGCCGGGGATGGGTGGTTATGGAGTTATAGATATGTTTTACCTAAAAATAAATACTTGTCACTGTAAAGTGCCTGCTATTGCCTAATGGGTCATGATATGTCTTTATACGAGTTGCTATGTTAAGACCTAACGTTGCACTGCAAGGAGTTAGTTGCGTTAAAATAACTTGTCAATGAAATGTCTTATTAGTGCAAAGTCCCATTGCATGAATTGTATAATACTGAAAGTCAAACGCATTTTTTATTTCTTCCCCTTAGATGTGACAGTTTCCCCTTCTTCTCATTTTGTTCGAGCTCACAAGACTCAAAAAGTAATTGTCTTGTCTTTCAGGTTGATGCAGAGGAGAGAGCAGGCATATGAAGTTCGCCATCCCTAGTTATATGGAAGGAACCTACAGATCACAGCATCAACTGGTTCTTTTATCTCGTCGATCCTTCTAAACGTCAGAAGGGGAGGAATGCTACCCCTGTAACATATACAGACATTTCTTCATCAATAGCATCAGTCCCTCACGGTCCCCAGTACTCAATACCTTCACATCCAGTACAAGAAAACACAAGTGATGAAGTTTTATCGTCCAGCGGTGATACGAGTGACAGTGAGTGCTAGATTTCGGTAGTTAGGGAACGTCAACCTTACTTTCCCAAGCAAGAGGATCTAAATGATTTGATCAGAGACCTTGGACTCACCAAATCAAACGGTGAGCTCCTAACATCTAGGTTGAAACAGTGGGACTTACTAGATGCCTCCGTGTATGTAACACAACAGAGGAAACGCCATGGAGTATTTTCAAGCAATGAGTGGAGACTATTTATCGATAGTTCCAGTAAAAGCCTGAAGACAGTTTTGTTGCACAATGAGAACAAATATTCATCACTTTCACTCGCCCATTCCGTGCAGATGAAGGAAGACTACAATAACATGAAAACGTTTCTACGTGTCCTGCAGTATGATGTCCATGGTTGGGATTTAATTGGTGATTTCAAGATTATAGGTTTGTTGATGGGTCTTCAAGTAGGGTATACCAAGTTTCCCTGTTTCCTTTGCCTTTGGAATAGCAGGGACCCACTGGTCTGGCCACAGCGTGCCGGGTATTCCGTTGGTTCCCATAATGTGAAATGTGACCCACTGGTGGATCCCTCCAAAGTTCTTCTGCCACCACTTCACTTAAAATTAGGAATCGTCAAACAGTTTGTCAAGAAACTTGATCCGGAGTCGGCGGCATTTTCATTTCTGTAGCAGATGTTCCCGAAACTGTCGGCAGCCAAAGAGAAGGTCGGAGTGTTTACAGGTCCATATGTGAGGAAAATGGTTTTGTCAGATGAATTTCCCTCCTTACTGACCACGACAGAGAAAGTAGCTTGGGTGTCATGTATCTCAATGATACAAGGATTTCTGGGTAATCACAGAGCTCCGAATTACTAGCAGCTAGTGCAGAATTAAATTGACGCCTAATGCAAAATGGATTACGGATGTCCCTCAAGTTGCACATACTGCATTCTCATTTGATTTTTTTCAAACATGACTTGGGGGCCTTTTCGGAGCAACAGGAAGAGTGATTTTATCAAGACATTTCCCATTTTGAACGACGTTATCAGGGACAATACAATGAAAGTATGATGGGAGACTACATCATCTGGGGGTTGATCAGGGACAGTGACGTACTCGTGTGGGGAAAAGTAGGAAAATTGCTCATTTTCCAACATCTTCCCAAAATTAACGCTTCTACAGAGCAAAGGGTATGTCTGTAACCATTCACATGTGTTTTTATACTTATTACAATCTGTGATCTGTTATTACATATTGTTAAGCTACATTAATGTAATGCATATCCTATATATACTATCTACGGCAAATTTTATATCAAATTTTCAAAAGATCTCCTATAAAATCAAAGTCTCGGACCAATGGTTTGGTTTTTGTGTAAAGTCTCGTCGGTGTGAAATAGGAAATTCATATTAAAACCCAAGGACAAGAAAAATATTAAAATGTGTTACATAGTTATTCTTTAGAGTAATTTATCAAATTAACTAATCCAAAATTTGAAAATACTTGTTATTGGTGCGAAATTTGAAATCATGGACTATGCCGTCCTAAGATATGACCTTCAAATATCTCGGCTAAAACAAGTAGCTTCTGTTATGTGAAAGTTGAACAGTAAGAACGTAATACTTTTGCAGCATACTTAATTTCACTGTTTTAAACAAAAAGCCAATGTTATCGCTGTGTGGCTATTTTGTGATTTCATTGCTTTTAGTTTCATTGCTTTTATGTCTACAACAGTTGTTATGTAAACTTGCTCAAGTAAATATGGTTTTCCGTGGTAGTTATTCGGTAGTAAAGATGCTTAAATCATCGTTTTATAATGATATGGAACAGGTAAATCTACCATATTCTGTATGAAACTTTTGATGTTGAACAAATACTTCCTAGGTTTGAAATCAGATGAGATCTTACGGCTACGACAATGTAAACAAGCAAATGGGTGTTCTCATAGTAAAGTTGAATCGAGCAATGAAAACACAACACAACACAACAATGAAAACAGCAAGTCAAATGGGACAATTCCATGAATATGCTATAGAATGACAGTAAAAGCTAACAGAACATCAGTAATTAAACACACATTAAGGATGCTTGACAGTGAACTTTACAAAAGGCTGGAATAAGCCTGCTGTTAATTAAACGAGCAATGATAATGTGGGTATGCAAAATAAACAAGTGATTTCATTCCATAGTTTGCTTGATGAGTTAGTATGTTATAAGATTGCTTGTAAGATTGAATGAGTTTCGTATTTACTCAACAGTGGTTTGTCAGAGATATTTTGAAGGTTCTTTCATGCTACGATACGTTAGTTCAAACATTCGAACTCACGTGACATTTACTCGGCTTAGTAACTATTTGCGGGCAGAAGTAAAGAATGTGTGCAACACATTTCTTTCAAACAAGTACCAAATAGGAAAAATAATAGCTTCAAAATCTGAACCAGTTCATTTCATAAATGCCAAGAAGTATTAGATATGTCGTGTTTCAAAATTTCAGTTTTGCCCTTTATTTGTTCTGTACTTAAAAATATTAAAAATAGGGAGTGTACCAATGTATCTTAAGAGCCCCTAAATTATTACTTTAAAATAATGTCTATATTATCATTGTCTGATTCGTACTATCAAAACTTTGTATATAAATTTGTTTGTTTGAGTGTGTGTGCGTGTGAGAGAGGGAGGGAGAGAAAGAGGGAGTTCCTTTATTTTCTTATATGCTTTCTAGAAGAATTGCAGTGAACTTCATAAAAGAAAAAAAATAAAAAAAAATAAAAAATACGCTTTATGAAGATGCACTAAAAAGTAAAAAATTATAATTTGAATTAATCTTATGAATCGGAAAATAAAAGCGTGGGTGCTCTTAGATGTTATAATTTTATGATAAGGTAAGCAAGAACACTCACGCTTTTATTTTCCGATTCATAAGATTAATTCATTTTTTTTTTTACTTTTTAGTGCATCTTAATAAAGTGTATTTAAAATAATCTTTTTAAATTAATTTTTCTGTATAATAGAAAAATATTAAACTCCCTACGAGATAGGCAACCCAAACGTCACACAATAGATGCGGCGTTGCGTACATTTAAGGATAATTTCCAATTATTTAATAATTAATAATTACAGTTAACTGGATTATTCTGTAGTATATCTAATGATTTAATATTGTATTGTCATCGGAAGCAAGCAAGTTTACAAAATTTCAAAGAAATCGGATGATGGGAAGTGAGTTAAAATCAATTACAAGATTTGCACCAGAGAATTAACTTACAGAGCAAGTTAATATAAAGCGTATAATAGAAAGAGTACCTTGAAAGAAATAAAAGTTATTTGAGGATACAATAACACCATTTCGTGTTTTTACTTCCGATGCTTTTACAAAGTGTTTTTGTGGGTACAAGATTTCGTATTTTTGGCGTATTTCTGATTATATAGATTCAAATGAATATGGTAATAATCAGGGATTTTAACGGCAGTATCCCTTATGAAATACATACAGTGAAAAGCATGAAAACCTTCACCAAATATATGAAAATAAAGTAGAAAAAGGTATAAAGACCGATGTCCAGGGGGGAAGGGAAGTGTCCCCTTGCACCTCCCTGTCGACGCCTTTGATTTTACAAAAACTTCGAAATTTGTGGGAGGTCCTCACCTTGCACGCTCTCACTGAGCTGTATGAAAAAAGTAATATCAAATAGCTACAAAAATCAACTAACAGAAATGACAGTATATAACAAAAGTATTATCAGAGGCTTCATGAATTGTTTTAAAAATGAAGACACTGAACACGAGAAAAAAAATCTCCCCAAAGGTAGTAGAATTTGAATTTTCCTTTTCACATAAAATATTCTACTCTAATTGAGACTTTCGAAAACGAGATTAATAAAAGTCAAATGTTCTATTCGAACTACAATCGAAGCATATAATATATTTCCGAACTTTTTAAAACTGCTTCATATTTTGTACAACCCGAACCCGCATCTACGCCAAAGATAATATTTTGTACTCTGAAGCGAACAAATCGCGTCTTTAGAGCACACGCGTTATGTGCCCCCCCCCCCCTTTTTTTTAACTTTTACACGAGAGCGATTTGTAGGTCGGTCCACTCAAGAATCAAGATAAGCGAATTATATTTAGAAACTAATTTTTTTGAATTAAATAGTGTTGTCTCCTCGCTTCTTCACAAACATAGAAAAGAAAGCTGTGTTTCTAAACCACCTTAATTGCTGAATAGCTCTTTTTCGATAAAAATGGACATGTGACAACTGTACTCTAAAGATGAGATATATATCTTAGAAAAATGAAAGCTTTCAAATGTGACTGAATAAATTGGCAGTTATAACTAACTAACTAACTCTATGGCTTATGGAACTCGCAAGTTCATCGCTGCAGTAACAAACGGTCGCAACTGGATTCTATCCTGGGCAATATCAAGCCAGTTTTCATCACGAACGCTTACTTCTCGAAGATCTCTTCTAATAGTGTCCTCCCAACGACGTCTCGGTCTTCCCAATGGTCTCCTTCCAACCAGGATAGAATATAATCTTCGTTTTTCCCCCATCCGAGTTACATGGAATGTCTACCTTAATCGTCGCGATTTCATTATTTTTACATCATGGTGAATCGTACAGTCCGTGAATTTCATTATGCAGTCTCCTCCACTCTCCAGCCATCTCATCCAGTTTTGGCCCATATATCTTTCTCAAAACTTTATTTTCAAATACACGTAATTTATGTTCATCTGCTAAAGTCGTACTCCAACTTTCGCAACCGTAAAGAATTACCGGCAGAATAACAGTTCTGTGTAATTTCAATTTCCTTGATATTAATCGTGATGTTAGAAGTTTTTGGACTGAATAGAAACATGCGTTCCCCGATACTAAGTGACTTTTTATTTCTTCCGTGACCTCATTTTTGCTTCTTACGTATGCTCCCAAGTATTTAAATTTGTTTACTTTCTCTATTATCTCATCCCTAATTCTTATGTTTTCATTTTCTTCATTCCCTGTGTTTCGGCTTATCATTTATTTTGTTTCATCCATGTTTACCTGTAGACCTAACTCATCGCACGCTTCTACTAAGACATCGGTGTTGCTTTGTAGTGCATCTATATCGTCCCCTATTAAAGCTACATCATTCGCGTATACGAACAGTTGATTCAAACCATTCAATCATAGTCCCTTTTGTACCCTTTAATTTTTAAAATCGCATATTCTAACGCAGTTAAACAGTAGTGGTGACAAGGCATCGCCTTGTTTCAATCTGTTGAGAATCTTGAAACTATCTTACATATTGTTACCTATCCTTACTCTGCTTATGGGGTCGCTGAGACACATCTTCAATAGTTGTACCAACTTTTTCCTTTTAATAGAATCATATGCTTTCTTAAAATCAATGAATTAGCTGATGAACCGTCCCATTGTAATCCCATTTCTTCTCCAAAATTTGTCTCAAGGCGAAAATCTGGTCCAACGTGGATCTATTTCTTCTAAATTCACATTGGTGATCTCCAATTATTTCATCTACGTATACACTTAGGCGTGTTAACAGAATATTACTTAGGCCTAATACCTTGTAACAGGTTGGAAGTAACGAGATTCCGCGGTAATTATTACAGTCCGATTTTGTAAATCGGAACTATTATTGAGATTCTCCATTCCTTTAGGAGCTCCTCCTTTCTCCATATAGCACTTATAAATTTATGTTGTACCTTGATTAGTGCCGTTCCTCCTGCTTTAATTAATTCGGCTGGAATATTGTCTATTCCTGGTGATTTGAATTTTTTTAATTTCTTTACCGACACTTTGATCTCGATCTCGCTAGGTTCGGGAATCCACGGTTCTGCGGTATGGATTACAAATTCCTCTGTTTGTTCCCCGTTGTGTGCATTAAGAAGTTTGTCAAAATAACTTTTCCACACATCGACAATTTTAGTCGGATCCGCTTGAAGATCTCCACGTTCATTTCTAATAATTCCTAACCTCGGCTGGTAATCTTTTCTTAACGAGTTTATCCCTTTGTATAGATCTTGTATGTTATTTGTCTTCCTGTTTTCCTCTATCTCCTTTCTGCGTCAGATATTCTCGTTTTTTTGTTTCTGAACCCGAGTGTAGCGTTTCGTATCGCGTTAGTGTAGTGGTTGGTATTTGCTTCCCTTTTATTACTTAGCCATCATTGCCTTGCTTGTTTTCGTTCCTCACGAAGCTTAAGGCATTCTTCATGAAACCAAGGTTTATTTCTCTGTTGTTTCTTTTCACCTACATGTTCCTTCGCTGCGCTCTTAATTATTTCAAGAATTGCCTTCCACATCTTACTTACATCAATTTTATTATCATGATCATCATTATTATTACTCGAGTCGACTAGGATTTCGAACCTATTTGAGAGTTCGAGTTGGTAATCTGCTTTTATGCTCGGATTATTTAATCGTTTCACTTCGAATTTTAGTTGTTTTGGCCCATTGCTTTCTCTGTTCGCGATGCATAACTTTTCCCTTAGTTTTGTGATCACTAATTGATGGTCGGTGTCACCTTCCGCTCCTCTGTAATACCTAACATCCATTATGTTGGTGTGTCTTCGTCGTCTACTAATACGTGATCGATCTGGTTGAGAGTTTCGCCGTCCGGAGATACCCATGTGTATTTGTGTATGTCTTTGTGTTGAAAGTACGAGCTCTTTACCAGTAGGTTTTTCGAAATCGCGAAAGTTATCAGTCTTTCTCTATTGTTGTTGGTCTTTTCGTGAAGGCTGTATTTGCCTATAGTAGGTCTATATTTTTCTTCCTTCCCTATCTTTGCATTTAAATCACCCACACAATTTTCGAGTTATACTTCGGCATTCGGTCAAACAGCCTTTCTAGCTCATCGTAGAATATATCTTTGTCGTTATCATTTCCTTTAATGATAAAACTCGGAGCATAGATGTTTAATAAAACCGTGTTGCCCCATCGAGTATGTATCGTAACGTACGATAGTCTTTCGGTTGCGAACTCTATATTCTGAACTGCCTGAAGGATACTGTTCTTAATGAGGAATAATGTTCCAAAATCGTGAGACTGTGTTCCCCTGTAGTAGAAAGTGTACTTGTCCTGTGTGATGCTATCTTGACCCTCCCACATAACTTTTTGTTTCGCTAATATGTCTAGCTCGTACTTCTCGGTCTCGCGTACCGCCACCTGAAGAGTGCCCGTTTAGTATAATGTTCGTACATTCCACGTTCCTATTCTAAGGTCTTTCTTAATCCTGTTCTTGGAGCCCCCTGAAGCAGTCCCCGCCCGGAGATCCGAATGAGGGACTAGTTTACCTCCGGAATATTTTACCTCAGGAGAATCCATGAGCTATCTGTTACTATTTCTTGACATGTTTTAGCGGTGTAGAGTTGTCAGCTCTACGACCTCGCAGTAAAGGTCGACCTTCAAGATGTAACCTTGCCGATGTCATTTATCTTCAACCTAAGAATGGTAATGGTGATGCTGCTTTCCCTCACCATTATAATTTTGTTCGGGATTATCTTTCTCTAGCCTTTATAGATCCCTCTACTAACTGAAAGGCAGCAGTACTGGTTTTGGTCCGCCCCGGAATATTTCCAGTACCCACCATATCTGGTTGGTATTCCCCTATCCGCCACTTGGGGAGGAGCCTGGTGGAAGACCAGTAACTCCAACCCGCTAAATTTTCAGTTTTAGGAGAGAAATTTGTTATCAAAGTGAGCGCATAAGCTTTAGTAAATATTGGTAGAGAAACGCTTCGTTCTTGGCAAAATCCAACCATAAATTTTAAATATGGCTAAATTTACAGTATATTAGAATTATAACTGAACTAAGCAAACCACAAAGATATAATTAATTTCTGTATCTAATATTTTTCCGCATAATTGTATTGGTCTAAAATTGCAGTAAAAATCATCGAAATATATTCTTTCAATAATGATGAGTAGGGTTGCATAACTGCCCAGAATATGATTGTCTAAATATCCCTCCCTTGAGAATTTCGTATTTACGCTACTGTATTCACATGAATGGAATTGCTACATTATTCTGTACCTGAGAACTAGAAGCGTGTAAGTCCAATTTTGCCAAAACGTGATCAATGTAATTTTCTACAACTTAGGAAAGCACCTTCTCGCTGCTGTATTATTTCTCATTGGGTTAAGTTAGGTTAGAAGTCAAGTTCGGTTATTTTTTTTCATATATGGGCATTTTATTTTACAAGTTAAGGTACTTTGCATTAGGTTAGCATAGGTTAGAAAAATCACGTTATTTTTCGTTGTTCATTAATCACTTTCACGCACTGCGCGGCGAACGGCCTCAAATAATGGGTGCTCGGTTCTGGTTGTAAACATGTTAACAATGGGCACATTCAACGGACTAATCGAGACCGCTTTAGACGGTACAATTTCTCGTACGATGAATCTTAGCGAAAGCAGTGTGCCAGTGTAAAAAAGAAAAAAAAAAGTTATGGATTTATACCATAGCATGTTGGCCTATTGTAGTATTCTTGCTTTCACACTCTGGCACTACTGCAAATCGTAAGATTCATCATAGCATAAATGCCGTTGTCTAAAGCGACCTTAAGGGAACATTTTAATCGTATTGGTTGCTACCTATAGTCAAACCAATAAGATTCAAGTGCTCTCTCAGCGCTTTGTGCTACCATAGTCCGTTGAATCCGCCCAGTGTAAATAAGAAAGGCCGATTTAGTTTCTAAATGAAACATGGAGTTAAATACGGTAGACGGATTGACTGACCCAATACAATTAAGCTGGGTCAACTTGACGCCGGTTTTCGATTAATCTTGCCTGGTGAATTGGGATTTACTTGCGTCTTATTGGTTGCGTCCTATGTCTGGGTGTGTGGAAGCAAAGAATGGATGAATATCTAGTTAAGGAAGACAGGAGGAAGATTGGAATATTTTAAATACGGTATTGTACGGAACGTGATGTTCAGTTGTTTTCTTTAATCAATTACACCTGCCAGGTACTCATGGCTTGTCACGGATTTAGATACGGGACATGGATCGACTGGTCCAATACAATTAAGCTGGATCAACTTGACGCCGGTTTTCGATTAATCTTGCGTGGTGAATTTGGGTCTATGCCTGGGTGTGTGGAAGCAAAGAATGGAAGATCTAGCTAAGGAAGAGTGGAGGAAGACTGGAATATTTTAAATATGGTATTGTATGGCACGTGATGTTCAGTTGTTTCTTTAATCAATTTCACCTTCCAGGTGGTCATGGCTTGTGACTGGCTTCAATTTCGGGTCACTATAAGTAGATCCGTCTCCAGTATCAAGATCCATGATGGCTTGTGCTGGCTTCAATTTCGGGTCACCAGAAGTAGATCCGTCTCCCGTATTTAGATCCTGTATATGAAAGAAAGCGTTTTTATTTTTCTAAAAAAAAAACAAGGATTTATGACTTTCGCGGTTCTAGCTCTTAGGTACAGATTTATAGAACAGAACTCTTGGGCTGATTTTCATGAAAGCTTGCGTTGCTTACCTTGCTTCGATTTGGGTGTGTAGCCAATGAAACACGTGTTACACTTACCTTACAATATAACACACAATAAAACACGTGTTTTATTGGCTACTCACCCAAATCGCAAGCAATGCAAGCTTTCATGAAAACCAGCCCTTAAAATCCATAAAAGTCATTTTACATTTCCACAGAGCAAGAAAGGTGGGAAGACCGACCGCTGTAATCTTCCTTTACAACAAAGTACTCTATTTAGGCAAACGAATACTCTGAATCTCCCCGGCCTCCAGGAGTTTAATTTAAAAAAAAAATCTATACTCACCTAGAATTTCCAAATCTTCGACAGAGAACCATACTCGTGGAGTTCTTGGTCAAGTTTTCTTCTTCTAGAGCAGGTTTGAAGAGCAGATGGTCTTCTAGACACTAATCAAGATGGTTCAGGGTTCAAATTTTGAATCTGTTCTCACAGTGTTAATGACCATTAGGTTTATCTGAATACATTTTCATGTTCAACTAGAAACCTGTTACTCAAGGAGGTTGTAATTTCATTCATAGAACTAAACGAACGATCACATTCAGCAGAATCTCTTTTGTTTAACTGCTATTGTTTTTATTGCAGGTTGCTTAAAAAATATTGGTGCAGTGTCCGCCATCAATTGTGCATATTACTGTAAGCCGTTTTACTTTTAAAAATCTCTGGTACCATAGATACAAATCGTAAAAGTTTTGATATTGCGTACTGGTGAGTACCGGATGAATTAAACCGTTGGCTCCTATAAAAAGACATCAAACTTGCTTCTTTTACATACACCAAAATATTCAACATCTTCCATTGGGAATTGCTTTTAATCACCCCAGCTTTCTAAGGCTGACTACCGCCACTGATTAGCAGTGAAATAAAAACATTTGTTTTTCCTCATACACGTAGTTTCCAGATAGAGAAACTTTTAATAGCTTCGACAAGCAGCAGACTCATGCCATTAGCGTGAAGGTGAAGCGCTGTCTAGTGAGTGCGAAGCAATTTTCTTCCTACTTTTTTTTTCTTTTACTTTGTTTTTGCTTACAAGAAAAGAACAAAAAAAAAAAAATTACGATCATAGTAAAAATCAGAGTGATTTTAGTTGAACAAAATACCGTTAGATGTCAGGAAGCTTCAACTTTGCTATTAGAATCTGCAGTTAGAGGCGTTTGGCAAATCTTTCTAGCACTGATGCCAAATTCTAAATTTAGATGGTTCTTGAGAATATACTATCCTCTCCAGAGACTCGCTTCGAGTCACAGTTTTCGTTACTTCTGTGGGATTCACATCCAACGTAGGTGAGTAGCTTTTCTTTTACTTTTCTTCTTTTTTTGTTTTTTGTGTGTTCTTTTCGGATCCACAGACTATCCAACCTGGTTTCTGTTACACGACAGTTTCTGAACTAATTTTCTTGTCCTTAAATTTTAGTTTTTAATACGAGAAAGGGCAAAATGTTATGCCTCGATTCCCGATTACCATATAAGTTGAAAGTGCTCAAATTCAAATTCATAATACTATTTTCAGAGACGAGATATCTTATTTCAATAGTACAGGAACCGGTTCGAATCTGTGTCATACAATGTGCCATATAGAGATATTAAAATGTGCAATGTTTCTACCTTTAATATATATTTGTGCTGACTAGCTTTGCTCGTCGTCGTGAGATCAAGGCGTTCCAGGTTCGATTCCCGGTGTAGACGCATGCAATGTAGTGGTTCCGAACTCACCTTCAGCCTAATGTCATCTTCAGAATGCCATCCCTATCTAATGGATAGAAAATATCAAACCAGTGTCAGTTCACTTTGCCCTTTTTGCCATAAACCTGCGTGCAGCAGAGCACCAATCATCAATAATATTTTTTGGCGTTAAACTAATTGCATTGCAAACAAAGCTGGGAAAACGAAGCAATAAGTTACAAAGATCCAGTTTTTCAGAAGTTGTTTGACCATGGGCGGATTTACGGGGCGCATTGCCTCCCCCTCCCCCCAGTCATTTCAGAATGACTTTAAATGTTTTATTCTAAACGATAGTCGAATCTCGGTCGAATTCCACCCTTAAAGTAATTGTCCCCCAGGGTCTCTCTCTGTCCTAAATCCACCCATGGTTGTTTCTAAATGAAGATCTATGGGGAACAGTCACAATTTTTATTGGACATAAATCCTGGAGATTGAAGCTTCTAACTTTGTGTTTCGTTTCTCAGTTTTTTGAAAAAAAAAAAAAAAAAATGACCATTGTCACGCTGAAGTCTTCAATTTAGGATTTTTTACTCTCCCAAGGTATGATAGCAATACATTGCCCAGGGGTCCCCATGATCAGGCACGTATCTAGAAGTTGCTTTTGGAAGGGGCCCATGGGCTTCAAAGGGGGGTCGTGTTTCTGGGTATGAAATGTCTATTTTAATAATAAAATTACTTCTTAAAATAATACTAATTCTGCAGAAAACTCTTAATTTCGGGGGTCCAGACCACCTCGCCCCCACCCTCCTTCAAATCCGCTCTTTCTCATTGTGTATATTACACTGAAAAGGAAAATGTTACCAGGATATGCTCGGTATAAAATTCATATTCAGTTGAAACATATTACTCATTGCTACACCAAAAGCACAAAAGACCAAAAAATGAATGGCAGGTCATTGACAGTTTGACATAAGCTCTTTAAAAAACAAATGGATCTTCGCAACTTTGGGACTTGTTTTCTTAGCTTGTCTGAAAAGTAACTGAAACACAGTACCTGTCAACCATTTAATTTCATTGTGAAAGATCCAAAATCTTTAAATTTGGCAGGATATTTTTAAAAATAATAAATAAAATCCGAACAACTCTAAAGATAGGAAACCAGAAACTATTGGTCACATTTTGGGACATTAAGAGGTATATTAGCAACATATTTGTTTCTTTGCAGTAACACTGCAAATAAACACTATAGAGTTTCAGTAATACTGTGTTAATTCAACACTTTCTGTGTTTCAGAGTGACTACCATTTTTTGGTGTTAAATCAACACAACAAAGGTATTGATTTCGGTGATTCAACACAATGGATGTGTTCTCATTGTTGATTCAATACTGTAGTAAGGCAAGTATGACACCCTCCATTATGTTGAATCAGGAATGAGAACACATCCATTGCGTTTCGTCACCGAAATCAACATCATTTACTGTATTGATTTAACAAAAAAAAAGTGGTGGTCGCCCTGGGATACCGGAAAGTGTTGAATTAACACAGCCCGTATTTTCTTCAGTGTATGGTTCAAATACTTGATTTATAAGTACGTATTCTTTGACGCTAAAGATTATGTTCGATAGCCTTTGGAATGCATCACATGCTGCTCTCATGTGATGACAGTATGTTAGGAGCCGAGAAACACACTGTTGAATGTTTAAGGATTGTACGCTTAACAATGAAGTGTCGAAAATTTTAAAAAAATCGAGTTTAGTGAATGTGACTCGGTGCATGTGATGGAACGTGTGACGACATGGATATGTGCTACAACGTTATAGCTGGTGAGCACTTTAGAACGGGAGAAGAGGGATTACAATTTGGTGGGAGGGCAGTTAGACTCTCCAAATCCCCAATAATGTGAATACACAAAGTAATACAACGAATCTTGCAAATGTGTAATCGTAAACTAGCCATAAGCATTGCCAAAAGAAGGAATAAATATTAGTATTTAGTTATCTCGTGGTGTCATGTTGAAATCCGCCATCTTGAATTATGTTTGAAGTTTGTAAATTGAAAGATAGTTATGGGGAATCTCAATATCACTATTGCATGGGACCTTTCATATCAACTAAGTACAGAATACTAGTTAAATGTTACTGATGTGGAATGATAATGATGGTACCTGACAACTATCTTCTTTTCTTATTGGAAAAACAACACAAGATGAAGTATAAATTCCATGTCCCAAGTGGCAATTTCAAAACAAAAAGTTACGTCCATGTTTTGAACAAAGGTTCCTCGCAGCACGAGATAGAGAAGAACATTGCAAAGCTTCTTCCCTGAGAGATGATTGGACACTTGAAACGCACACGTGGATACTGGTGTTCTATTGTACACCATAGTTCTGTCTTTCTTTAATGATCAATAAATTCTCATTTCCAAGCTAATGGTCGTTGTGATTGCACAGTTGATGATCAAAGCGCGGGTGGAGTAGGCGTTTTCTTAAAAAAAAAGAAGAAGAAGTATGTAGATACCTTTTAATGAAGCCAGTTGTTACAAAACTGTTTAAATTAGGCATAATGCCATGAGAGCTCATGAACCGTAAGCCTTTTGCCCTTCTAACATGTAATCAATGTGTGTTACTAACTTAACAAGCCGATTCACGAACTAAAAATATTTTCGTAATTCATTAATTAAATATCTATTTATTAACTAGAAGAAAACTTTATCTCAAAGAGATAAAGATATGAATTAATATTCCTGGATTATTTATTTTTAGAAAAGTAAAAGTGTTTTTGTTTTGTTTTTTTTAGTTTTTCGGAAGAAAATCGGAAGCTTTAAAATACGCGACGAAAGTACCTGCTTTCTGTGCTCCTCGGGGAACCTTCATGCATTCCTAAAATGACTAATTTTAGCTCTGCACAAACCAAAGACGAAGAAGCTTTTGTTGCACAGAACGATATTTGAATGACCGAGTCCTCATTTCACATTCCTTTGCCTCCAGACCTCTTTGCAAATGGCTGTAGCTCAGTTGGCAGAGCGCATTGGCTTCGCATTTAGAAGATTCTGAGTTCAATACTAGCGGCCGACCATCTTCACTGATTTTTTTTTGTTTTGTTTTTCTTCAGTCACACCAGCCTTGCCGACTCCTTCCAGCACCCTTTTTCCTACCGATGCCGGAAGGCCATAAATAAATTCACAATTTCAGGCCTCTTTATAAGGGCTGTTTTTTGTATCATCTGTTTGTCCCGCTATTTAGTACCTTAAAAGAGAAGTTAGAAAACAAACGAACTTGAAATTCTAAATCAGGGATGGTTATTTCCTTGACAGTACAGGTGTAGGCTGCAAGTGATCGAACTGAACAGTGAAACACTCACGGAAATCTTGTTAGAATGACGTCTCAAAGTAGAAATATATTGTAAATTTGGGAGAGTGTATTTTGAATTTAAGAAAAAAAAATAGTGTTAAAGTTCATTCGCTGAAAACGCGGTGACCGGAATCTATACAAAAAAAAAAAAAAAGAGAGAACGTAATCCTATATTCGAACAGGTGTCAATCAAGATAAGGAACTCGTTCTTTTGAAACTGACAACTGCATTGCCAAATGTGATATCTTGGCCGAATGCCAAATGTCACCAAACGATTCTAAAGTGGTTATATTTTCGAGTGTTTTCAAATCAAATGAAGAATTTGCAATATACATATATAAACGCTGTACGGATTTATTCTTCAGTATACGATAGAAGATGGAGACGAAGAGAGACAGACGCTTGTTAAAATAGAAATCGTGTTTTCAATATCAGTTACAAGAAACGGGTGGGAAAACGCGATTTCAAGAGGCTCATTGATACCTGTGAGTGTTGTTATTTCAAGTCCACACAATGTGAGCGAATGGACTATACTTCCATTTCCACAAGAACATTGTGTATGATAATGGTTGAGAAAAACACAGAAAATAAAAAAGGTCGTTGTCGTCATTCACATGCTATTTTCATACCAGATGTATTTCTCTGTGAAAATTGGACACATCATCACTTCTACTTTCATCATTTTCTGTACTTTCACTTCCGATACCATACTAATGTGCAAACTGAGGTTAAAGCCTTCTATATGGCATTTTCTTACACTGTAAAAAATTTTGAAACGTGTTTGATACACCTAGTAAAGTTTCAGATATATGTAGGGTATAAATATTTCCAATGTCTTTAATGAGTCTGAAAGGTGTCGGTCAAAATCTCCGAGAGATCTATTTTGCATGGTTGAAGGTTTTCATTTCCCCAGCTTCCAGCGTGATTTTCGCGCATGCGCAGGGAAAGAAAACGGCTTCTTATCGCCATCGAACATGCAATTCTGATCAAGTGTTTACTGCCGCCATTTTAAATAACGTATTTTAAAGAAATAGGAAATATTCTCAGTGAATGGAGGTTGTGATCCTTACTTAATAAATAGAAAACGTTAGTAGAACCTGGAGTAAGCCGTGGAGGTAACTTTGTTTCTGTTCTCAGGGTTCAGGCAACGTATTTCTGACTTTCTATACTGTTTTGATGTACTGATTTCTTCAGTGACAATTTAGTTCAGGCACTAAGGTGCCGGAATTCTAATTGAAAAACCCGTGTTCAAATCCAGCTTGAGGATTCTGATTTTTTTCTTTTCCTGAAACCTGCTAGGAGGCTGTTTTTTTTTTAATTAGCATAGTTACAGGAAATTCCCAGGCATATATCCAATCCAATCCAATCTTCGTTTTTGATAATTTTATTTTGTACTGAAGTAACGGGGCAAGCCCCTAGGCTTCTTTCTTATTTGGTTTTATGCGCTTTTTTTTTCCTTACTTGGAGAAGGTGCAACTGTCGCACTTGCTTTTTTTCACTTAATGGTATTTTTGGGGGGGGGTGTTAGGTCTTTTTTGTTTCCTTACTGGTGGAAGTGGATTGGAAGGATGAAGGGTGTTTTTGCTGTTACTGGATTTGAGACGTTGTTAGGATCGAGGTTTTACTGGATTCATGGAATTCTGTGCGTGGCTCTTCTGGGTGGTTCTGTTGCGATGGTGTTGATCTTTGGGTGGTGCGAGTTTCTTGTCCTGTTCCAGAAGTTCTGTTGATGTCTTTTGAGATGGTCCAGGATATAGGGTACGTCGGCGTGTTCGTGGAGTTGGATAATCTCGGTCGTGGCCGGTGATGATTCTTAGTGCTTTGTTCTGGGCGACGTGGAGGTGGTTGATATGGTTTGGGGCTGCGTGGATCTAGGCTGGAGATGCGTAGGTCAGGAGGGATCTATCATTAGCTGGTATATTCTGAGGCGGGTTGAAAATTTTAGGCTAAGGCTTCTTCGGAGGGGGTATAGTGCGGCAATTCTCTGAGTGGCTTGAGTGTCTATTGCTTTTAGGTGAGTTTGGAAGGTGAGCTTGGCGTTCATAGTGAGGCCCAAGTACTTGATTGTGCGGATGTAGGAGATTTGTTGATTGTGCAGAGTTAATGGTGGTGGTTGTGGTGGTCTCCTTTATGTGAATACTATGACTTGGCTCTTTGTGGGACTGATTTTGATTCGCCATTTGGTGGTCCATCTCTGCAGCAGTACCAGTTGCCTTTGTGGAGTTGATGTGGCATATCGGAGTGTTTTGTTGGTTGCGAACAGGGCCGTATCATCCGTAAATGTGGCTATGGTGCAGCTTCTTGCAGTTGAAGGTCCGTGGTGTATATCACATAGAGGGTGGGGGATAGGACACTCTTCTGCGGTACTCCTGTGCTTTTGCTTAGAAAGCTATGGAGAATGTGTAAGTAGCAGTCTGGGAGTTCTTGACGGTAGAGTTTGACTATTAGTTCGTAGTGCCACACACGGTCAATTGCCTTCTCTATGTCGAGGAAGAATCCTACCGTGTGCTGCAGAGCGTTGAATCCACCGGTGATGTGGTCCACTACCCTGACAAGTTGTGCAACTGTGTCGTAACCTTGTCTGAATCCGAACTAATGATCTGGGAGCAGTTTGACGGTCTTCTGCTATTTCCTGGAGTCGGTGTTGTGTGATGCACCCGTAGATCTTGCTCAACACTGAGAGGAGGCTGATCAGCCTGTAGGGTTGTGGGAAGAGTTGGCTTTTTGCCGGGCTTGGGTATCATGCATATGACCGCATGTTTCCATGTGTTCGGGAAGTGAGCATGGGTTAGCAGTGTGTTGTATATCTGGGCCAGATATACGTGGATTCTCCTGGGGGTGTTCTTCAACATGGATGCTGTCACTCTGTCTGCTCCTGGTGCTTTGTTGGGATGGAGTCTGGTGATTATTCTTTCTACTTCTTTGGGTGTTGTGAGTTCTGGTTCAGTTGTGAGGCGTTTGTCTAGGAAGGTCTGTAGTTGGTGATGGATGCTGCGGACTGTTGCTTCGTGGTACACTTCTGGGTGTGGTGTGAAGACTTCTTCCAGATGTTTGGCGAATATCTCTGCTTTTTCTTTCGGTTCATACTGTAGTCCTTGGGGACTGTGCAGTGAGCGGTTGGTGCGGGTGGGGTTTTTCTTGAGGTTGCGCGCGAGTTTCCAAAACTCGTGGCTGGGTGCGTCTATTTGCTGGAGCTTGTGGTCCCATTCTTCTTGACGGAGTCTGGCAATTCTGTTTTTGACTCTTTGTGTGAGGACGTTGAATAGCCTTTTATAGTCGGGATGTCTGGTGTTCTGCCATTTGTTCTAGCCCAGCGTTCTAACTTGACTAGTAGGATGGTGCGTTGCGAGGTCAGTCCTGGTTTGAATTTTGGTGGTACTGTGATTGTTCGGGATTTTTATGCCGTTTGAAGTAGTACGGTGAGAGAGGAGCTGGCGTCGTCCGTTGTAGTGGGATTGGTAAGTGCCGGTAGGTGAGGAAGTTCTTCCTGGAGGTGCTGCTTGTATTTGGTCCAGTTTGTGATGGGAATTTTCTGCGATCTGGAATTGTGGATAGTGTGCCTGTGGTCTATGGGGAATACCACAGGATTCTTGCTCAGGATAGAATTCTATGGAGAACGTTTGTTACTGCGGCCATGAACTTACGAGTTCCGTAAGCCATAGAGTAATTATTATTGTTTTCAGTTTGATAACTTCGGGAATCTATCATTACATTCTTTTCTTTAGTTCGCAATGGTTCGTGGTGTTCTCAAATCTTGCAACATTGATTTAACTTATTTTCCGATGTCATACAATAATGAAATTTTTCACTGCGACGTAAGTCGGGTGACAATACAACATTCCATTGTCTCTTTCATATATTTCTATGTGTTTATATATTTTAAAAGTACATTTTAATATTTTTTTTTAATATGGACTTCTTTATCCTACAAAAGACTAGCCTTCAACGATTATCTGTTAGACTGGTTGCAGAACATTTTAGGATTAGGGTAACAAAATATTAGCTTGAGCAAAAGTATCCGAATAGCGAAATAACTAAAAAATAATAGTTTTAAAAACTTTTTAAATACATGCTTTTCTTAAATAATGCTTACTAAAAAAAATGTTTGTGCATGAATAAAAAGAAAAGCATGTGACGCGCTCTCATAATAGTTACTTTATAAATTCTTGAATTGGCGGGCCCTATGCTTTTCTTTTTAATCATGCACGAACAAAATTATTTTTTACCTTTTCCTACGCATTTTTTAAGAAAAGTACGTCTTTAAAAAGTTTTTTAATTTAAGCACTAATGACAATCCACTTACAGAGAAGCACAGGTAAATTACTCACAAAAGAAGGTTACGAGAGTTATCGCTAAGATCCTAATCAAACATAGTGCATCTGATAAAGGATGGTGAGATATGGAGAA
>JAGDQP010034388.1:0-20138 GCA_022664845.1 Lepisma saccharinum | reverse complement strand
ATTTTATAACTTTTTTCTATACAGTTTGGGGAATATAATAGTTTCTGTCACATGATTATTCAGCGCATGCATTATATCTGTAATCTTTGTTTGCGTAATGTTTCATTTGAGTCAACATTTCTGTATTTTCAGTTTCAGATAGTACTAAAGATATGGACTGTTTCGGCAAGCGAAAACAATTTCCCTTTTTTCTTCTAAATTTCCCTGCGAATTTCCCTATGTTGTCACATTTCTGACTTTTTGACTTAGAAATTTTTCGACTATTTCTCAATTTTTAATTTTTTCTTTTTAGTGTCGTTATTTATTAACATTTCTGTGACAAAATTTCAGGAAATATTCATTTTTAGATACTTGACAAGTATAATAATTAAGCGAATGTCAAAAACTACGGAGAAAAATATTATTTGCCAAAAACTGTCAAATAAAGACATGCGAAAAATTTTTTGAGCATGAGTGTACGTACTATTAAGTCAACAGCGAACATAATAGACTGATAGAATATTGATACTAAAGCACTAACTTACTAGAATCAGTTCCACTATGTCATGTAATCTTAAATTTCCGTTTTCCAAAGGTAGTGAGTCGCCTCCATGACAGAGGGGCGTAAGTTGAATTTTTATTTTTTTACAGGAGAGAGGAAAAAAGGTTCTGCTTGATTTGAATCTCTCGGTACTCTCTCAGATTAGATGCAAACTGAAGTTTTTTTTTGTTATTTTGATATTTAGAGGTGAAAGGTTATTTATTATGCCTTTTATCATGTACATTTTCATACATAACATTTTTTATTGAATTTCAATATGTTAGTGTCGTACATACGCCCTTATATCATAAACAATTTATTTCCAACAAAGTACTTAAATGAATTTCTACATATAAGTGTTGTTTACTTACGCAATAATAAAACTATAAATGTGATTACCGATTATACACAATGAATTAAAAACACAATTATAACAGGAGTCCTTTCCGCCGGTATTTTTTCTGTCAGAGGAAAAGTATTTTTTCTAGATTGGGCTTTACCACGTTCTATTTATACAACCAAGGTAACGAAAGGGAATTCAATACTTCTTTTCCACAAACAGAGATGCAAAAGTGCTGATTAATTTTTACCCATAACAAGATTAATTCCAATCTTCATTAGCGATTACAATTTACGCACAAGTGCTTTTACTGAGTGTCGGAGTAGGAAATCTCTAAGTAGTCCTTAGCGTCATCGGATGTAACGAGACTTGCAAAAAAGCTGTGATACTCTTGCGGTATTACTTTAGTGTTACAGAGTTTCATTAAATCATTATTCTTTTTCTTACAAATTGGTAGCAGTCCTGAGTACAGCTGCGAAAGATTGTATTCCTTTCCAGGTGTTCGTAAGGATCTTGAATGTGAGGATTCTCTAAAAGGCTCTGTCATCCTTTCCTTGAAGAGAATCTTATTTTCGTCTTGTTTGAATCTCAGCCATCTTAACTTTTGCCATGGCAAAGTAACACCATTCTGATCTTTGAATGTAGCTAACTTATAATAGCTTTTTGCGGCATCAAAGTTATAGAAATCTTCTGTTGACATCGAATGTACCGTGAATGGCTGTGGCTTCCGTCTTGCCATCTTAGCAACTACACACCAATCAGAAGGTGTATAAACATCTATAGTCTTCTTTGCGTGTTCTATGACGCTGTGCATGAAATCAGCTTCCATCTGAGTGTGTCCTGGTTCAAGAAACTTGTGATTAATACAGGTTACACTTGTATTATGGACCGCATACATACACATTGCTGCAAATTACTTGTTCAAATTCTGTCCACCACAACAGTCTGAGCACATCGTCACTTGTTTTACTCGAGGAGGTAAATTTCGTAAGGAGAGTAGAATGCAAGAGGCAATTTCATCAGGACCTCTCTTACCCCTTGTTTCATCCAATGTGTAACATAACCCTTCGCGCGTGGCTAGATTGTAGATGGTCAAGGTGTAAACATTAAGTTTCCGAACATAATACTTGTACAAAACACCCGTTTTACATGATGGCGTTGTCAAGACTTGTTGCAGATCGAAACACATAGCTACACGAGTATCGCCCTTTATTGCTTCTTTGTCTTTTCGCTTTTCTGGTCTTGCTTCTTCTTTTCTTTTCAAATGTTCTTCATAGATCAATTTCTCTCTTTCCTTTTCTTCAGAAGACAAATTTTTAAATCTGACACAAGTTTCACATTGATCTTTCTTCGGCTTGTTAATCTTAATCTTAATTTCTTTCAGAATTCTCCAGTATGAAGTACGCCCTATTACATTTTCAGGAGAGACTTTCTTCTCCTTGCAGTATTCCTTATAAAGGTTGTGAAGCTTCTCACAAGGTAGTCCTGGCTCAACATAATAATAGCAGGTTGATGAAGATCGACAATAATGAGATTCAACTCGGGGCATCGATAGTACATGCTCGTTTGCTATATTTTTTGCTTCTGATGTTAAACTGTGTTTAGGTTTGTGTTTCCCTCGAAGCTCGTGACCTGTACTTCAGGAAGGAAGCCCTTTCTGCAAAACGAAACGACACACTTTATCACTAACGTCAAGAGTACAATGGAAAAACTGCTTGCAAACTTGTATCATTTTCCCATCGATAGTTAAATAATAGTCAACTGTATATTGCCTTCTGGACGTGGCGTTATAATTTCCGCGTGACTTTAACCTTCGCTTCATGTGAAGCAGAAGATAATCTCTCTGTCTATGAATGTCTCCTAGTTTCCAGTACAAACGATGCACAAATTTCCGTTTCTCTTCATTGATGATTTGTTTGCAACTGTACACGTATCTACATGAAACACTGCGTACACTGCGAGCCTCACGAATTTTGCCAGGACTGGTGACGTATTTCTTACCCAAATTACGATTAATTTTGGCTTTATTTTTTTCTAGTTCATGGGATTCGATGGTATGTTCCTTGCTTTGGATGGACCTGATGATTTTGTGGCCACATTTCTTTCTATTAGCATTTCATCACTTGAAGTACTTTCGGCGCTGTCCACCTTAAATTCGGGTCGGCATCACTGTCATACGATACACTAATATCGGTAATGTAGTGTCCAGAGTCGTCTTCCTCCAAAAGTCTGGATATTTCCTGACCAGATGGCGAAACACCGTCCATCCTGATCACTCCTTTCATCTCAATTACAATATAAAAACTAAAGAAAGGTCAACAATGCCACAAACTGCAACATTATTTAGTTTACTTATTCACCCTCAACAATAAAGCAATGGAAAAAAAATATGTAAGGTAAAGTGGCTTCTTTTGAAGTCGCAATTGCTTTAATACGAATCTGAATGTAACTTACGCCCATCCATTGTATGTATGCTCTGAAATATGTTTCCTGCAATGTGAATGTTGTTTTTCTGACATAAAGGCGTAAGTGAACTTAAACCTTCCTTTCATGGACAACTTAGTGAAACACTCTGTTACGTCTTCCAAACTTTGAACTGTAAATCTCTTTTTATTGAGAATTAAGGTACATCAATTTGCCAGGTGCAAGAATGTAACATAAATGATTCCATGAGCGAAAAAAATGTATTTTCAAAAAAAATGTAACTTATGCCCCTCTGTCATGGAAGCGACGAATTATGTGAATGTTGTACTACTAATGTACACTGTGTTGCTGTAATTATCCGGAACACCGCATGGCTATTGTTCTCGTAGCAATTTTCCAGTTCACTTTTCCACCAATGGCTCTTGGTTGACTTATTAGTTTTAGTCTGATGGGGGAAGCACTGTTCCTTTTCTCATTTATTGTAAGAACTGCTGTGAGTGGGAAATCAGATTAGTTGAGAATCATGGTGGTCGAGATGTTAGAATGGGATACCAAAAGAGTTGACTTTTATTATATAAACCTTGGCAATAACAATGCTATTGTTTAAAACAAGCTGACTTCAAGAGAAAGTCCTTTTACCAGTGTTAAGGAGAAGATACAAAGAGGATATCTTCATGAATTGAAGAGAGGTGCTAAGATATTGAACGTACATTGGTTATTGCTCTATTTCCGAACGGCTCCCCTTTATATGTTGATTGACGTTTGTATAAATGTTTTTTGCATCTAATAAAGGCTATAGTTTAGATACGTTCGCTAAACAAGTGGGTCTTATTGAAATTGGTTATATCCTCTTAGGATTAAGTAGGATAGATATTCAGATATCTGACTCTGAATATTGGTAATTGTTGCTCACGCGCAGCAATGTACAAGAAAACACAGAGCAATAGAGCAAATACTCGTAGACAATAAAGTGGGATATAAACAATTATTAGTATATTTGGTTTGTGTTGATATTTATGTCCAGTTTGAAGTGAATTCAGGAACCTTTATTTCTGTAGCTGATACTGTGTTTTATCAGAAATTAGTAAACATAAGAAGTTGCAGAAAGCCTTAGGGATTTTGCTAAGAGCTGTACATTCACATCAGAGTGTTGGTCAAAGTTACATGAAAGTAGAATCAAGAGGGATTCAATTATGTCTACCTTTAGTGATAATTGAAGAACGTCCCATTTTACGACGATAGTGGTTAAATTTGTTATGACTAGGATGGAGAAATAACATGTTATCAAAGAAGCGTAAGGAATTGATTCAGGATACTCACTAGAAAATAAGCAAACGTATGGAAGAAGAGATAAAGGCTCATTTTAAAGATGTATTTACGGATAATACAGTCAAAGTACAAATACAAGTTAAACTAGATGCAATTACAACTTTTTCGTAAGTATTAAGAAGTGCCGTTTCACTTGAGAGATGATGTGCGGAAGGAACTTCAACACATACAGAATCAAAGAGTTTTGATTCCTTTAGATTATACGGAATGGGCGACACCGTTGGTGACTATGTGTAAAACACTGTGACGTGAGACTCTGTTTAGATCTTAAAATGACTCTTAACAAGGTAACAGAGAAAGTTTCCTATCCTAGATCTTAAAATGACTCTTAACAAGGTAACAGAGAAAGTTTTCTATCCATTACCGCAAATAGATGAATTGTTACAACATGGTGCAAGATACTTCACGTTGTTGAATCTAAGACAAGATTATCTTCAGCCAGAAGTGCAAAAAGATTTCCCAAAATTTCTAGGAATCAACACACTTTGGGGTATGTGTAAATAGAATTCTCTACTAATCCGTTACTTGGTGGATGGTATGGGGGCGAATGAAGTACTTGCATCCCATAGGAATTACGCTAGTCGTCGACATTGCTTCACAAGTTCCAGGTTATAGCAGCAGTATATTTGTAGTTTAAAAATACATTGAATAATATGTTTGACGCATTTGAGTAATTCTGGACTTCGGCACGTCACGATATTATGAAATAAATGCAGTTTAAAATCAAGAAACATCAATGCCCTAGACTAGATTTGAACCCGCAACCTGATAAACGGCTATCGAAGTCGGCAGTTGCATTGTAGTACCTTAGTAAACAGTGAAATTTGGCGTCAATTAATTTTGTTTCATTCATAATTCCTGAGTAATTTTGTTACTTACTGTTACAGTGTATGAATACTGCTGTTTGACTTTTATCCAAGTATTTGTTCCATTTGATTTATTGTGGATCCAATATTAATTAGGGCATATTAATTAGGATAGATTAATTTTAATATTCAATCTTTAATATAATATAAATGATTTATCAATTTGATATTAATTAGGAAATATATTTTTATATAGATTCTACCTAAATTTTAACTATAAACAATAAGTTTATTTGAGACTATAAATACCCGCTCTTATATTCTTCAGGGTAGTTGCTGTGTTATATAGAACATACTAGTAGACATATTGTTCTCATTTTCTACCCAATTATTTCTGTATATTTATCTAACCCAGTCTATAATTTACATTGATCTTACACATTCGCAATAGCGTATCAATCAAATTGATTTCAATATCACTAAATCAAACTAAGATCTTGATTTTCCTCTGTTACAACACCTGGACAGACATTTACTACACACTTCATTCAGAAATATAACAATACTGATTATTAAACCAAATTCAAGTATGTAAAAAACAGATTTCAAATGACCCACTGTAAGAGTTACTACAGCGTCTGTTGGAAAATGCTGGTCCTCAATCTCGTCTAAATAAAACGTATTCGAACTCTCATGTTCAAAATGTTGTATGATTCCTGATTCCACTGAACGCATAATCAGTTCATTAATCCTTGGAAGGAGAGGTGAGCCTTTAGGTACTATGTATCCTTGAGCGTACCACCCCAACTTTTCTTCAGCTATATGAACAAGAGGCTCCCCGGTTGGGGATGTATATCTTTTAGTTCTGTTAAACTCCAAGTAAGGTTCTAAATTATAAAAAGTTACATTGCGATATTTAGCCACTTGGTCCTTTGTTTCCTCAACTGTATGTAGAGATTCATATCTTTGATACATGTTTTGAACATATTTATTTTCAGAGTTTTTCAAAATATTCCTTAGAGCAGGGTTACTTCTTACAGGTAAACCAGATCTATCAATGTCTTCCAATGTGTTCAAGTCGGGATAATGATGCGTACTAGTGAAGTATCGTATAATAGATCCAAAATATAGTGATTCCAAAACCATAACACATACCGTCCATGTAATGAATATTATCCGAAATATGGTGAGTTCAGGTTTACGAACCACAGACACCCGTAGGAGTATAGAGTATGTTACCAAGAATCTTGTCGTGCCTTTTTCATTTCTTCTTCCTCTCTTTTCATTTATTTTTTCGCAAAACACTGTTGCCAACTCAACGAACAGGAAACTAAAAATAATACTTATCCATGTACATATCTGGAAACATAGTACTAAACACATCCAGCTAGGTAGAAGTTCTGATTTTGGAACTAGAAAACGTATTGAAGAAATTGCCAAAGGAAATGTGAAATCTACTACCTTGTATCGATCAGGAAACATAAGAAGTATATTTATACTAATATTTGTACGCTCTCGAACTACATCTCCAATAACATATGTCCATGATCCGTTCTCTATGTACCCAAATTTCAAACCATAGTATTCATCTATATGGACAGCTGTGAAATTCATTGATTGTGCTAATAAGTTAAACATCATACCGGCAAATCCAATATAACGACCAATGTAGCCGTTTGGTTTACGGATTTTCTTATTGTACGGAAGAATATCAAAATCAGACACACATAATTTCTCGCCGTGTAGGTTATTAATTTGTCCGTTGATAATGGTCCTATCAGAAATACTTCTTAAATATTTCGGATTGTTGTGAATAATAATTGTGTTTTCACGTTCTATACTTGCTAAAACTGGTTTATATAACACAATGTTTGGACAAATGTTTTTAACATAATGCAATTCTTCACCTAATATGGGATTCTCACATTCACTAGACATGTAAAACATTACAATTTTAACTATTTTATACTTCCAAAATATGTTGTCGTACTGCTTTATTGTGTCATCTGAAGTTACAGAATCAATGAGAATCCTAAACGTTGCTCTAGGATTCCAAACAGGAGTAACTTGCATTTGATTCAATACATCAGTAATATTTGTTATGCATTGAGCCAGTATAACAAATACATCAACTTTATGTATTGCAGTTTCTTGTTTTGAATTTACCAAATTGTTATTATTCTGAATGTTCATATACCCAGCGTTAATTATAACAACTGTAGCCTCTTCATGCAATTCTGCAAAGAGTGAAAATTTGCGTAACATATCAAACGACGAAGGCAGTAATGCAACAGTATTCCTGTCCGAATATAACATTTCCAGTAATGGATAGAAAATATCGTAGTGACTACGTTGCTTATTGTGGTCCAGTTTATCATGAAGGGTTGCTGTTACGTGAATAATGTTGTAAATGAAATAGGTTGTAAGTAAGAGACTGACAAGACGTAGTTTTGATAATTTCATGTTGTCTAGAAGTGTTATTTTTGCATCGAGCGAGTGCATAGCACATGCCTCACCTGAAAGATAAAAAAAATATATATAAATCATTCACGTTCTTATTTTAATATTAAACAAAGAAAGGAATTCATTTACTGAAAATTGGTGAGCAACAATGAATGAACATTTCCTACAAACATTACTAGTTCATGTTATCATCACTTCTTTTATCTTTTTAACATTTCCAGAACGTTTTGGAAGCTCCCTTGAGTTTCATAAATAAGTTAATCATGAAGCTTCCAAACGTTTTGGAAATATAAAATAACTTGAAGATGAGAGGATAAGCTTTTAAATTTTCTGGAAATATGAAATAGCAAAGAAATACGGATACATCCATGGAAGCTTCAAAACGAGTGGGAAATGTACAATATCATAAAGAAATAAAGGTAAAAGAAATTTAAAATATTTGTAATAATCAATTGAAGAGTGGAAATGCACAGGAAGAAAGCCCAAATAAATGCAGCTATATTTGCATTGTTAAATGTTATGGTAATCGTAATCATAATTTTGCTACGGTAACTGAATCCTTATGCTAAGTTGCCTATACCTGATATTGTTGTATAGTTGTGATTCCTAAAGAAATTTTACATTGCTGAGAAAATCATAAATGGCTGATTGAAGAATATTCCTTCATGACCTGCAAGTTTTATAATATATTTATTTCTGTTGGAATAATACTGTATGGTTGTTGGATATGTATGCACAGAAAATGAAGGAAGTATAGTCAGTAGAACAATACAGTTATGTGGGACGCTGTTAATTCGAAGCCATGTTGTTTGTTCAAATCTAGGAACATTAGAAAAATGTAGTTAAGGATGACGAAGAATTTGTTATGGCCTTATGATATATTATGAGATGAGTATTATTGTTATAAATAGGAAGAACAAATGTATTGTACAGCTTTAAGTACTTCTATGTAGTTTCGCAATATTTTGGTAATGCGTTTAAAAGTTTCTCAAAAGATGGCATTACTGTACCCTTTAGTTTTGAAGGCTTGTATACAAGAATAGTGACAATTCTGGAATCTGAATCTGTAATTAGCGATTACTGCTAATGATTTATACATATTGTATTATCCTTGAATGTAATGGAAGATGTTTCAATCATAATATATTTGCTAAAGTTTACACTACCAAGATGTAAAATGTAATAGTTGTATACTAATCATAAGCTAGGTTTCACCAGGCAATAGAGCACACTTACCTCTTACCGCCCGATACAACTTACTCCAAACCTCAGCAAAACCCTCGAAAAAGTCCTCGTCTTCCGCCTTCATAACTACCTTGAAACTCACAACCTTCTTCCTATACATCAAGCTGCTTTCATCTATAAACTACAGTTCTTGCATCTACCCATAAACTTCCTGCGTTTCATTTTGAACTTCATTTCAAATCGTCTGGCCTACATTAACATCAACAATAGCCTTTCCCACCCTATATTCCTTCATTGCGGCGTCCCTCAGGGATCAGCACTATCCCCTCTCCTCTACATCCTTTTCGTCGCCGATCTACATCCTCTTCCTCCAAATATTCCAATATGCCGATGATACTGCTTTCCTGGCCCTAAGCCGCACCATTCAACATATCAACATAACCATGAATGAGTCCGTCAACATATTCACCACTTAGTGTCGTAAATGGGGACTTACAATAAATTCACAGAAAACACAAGCGATTATATTCTTACCACCAAAACGCAGATCCAAAATTCAACGCAACCCTGCGAAACTTAACCTCACTGTACAAAACCAACGCATCAAACCCACCAACCAAGTAACATATCTAGGAATCACATACGATGATCACCTCACCTGGCGACCACATCTACAAACAATTATCCTGAAAGCAAAGAACAGATTAAATCTACTGAAACGTTTAACCGAAACTACCTGGGGCCTCAAACCGATCACCATCATAAACACTTATAAAGCTTTTCTACGTCCGGTTCTAACTTATGGATTTACTGCTTGGATCAACGCACCACACAAAATATATCACAAACTTCAAATCTTAGAACGACACGCTCTTCGCCTCGCATATAGAATAAAACTCCCAAGCACTACCCAAGAACTCTATAACAGGATTACTTTTTCCGCACTTAATCCTTCATCTAGAAACACTGCGCCAAAAATATATAAACAAACGCTACAATACCCAACACCCAATTCTCACAGAAACAATAAAAACACAACAAACTTACAACATTTCAAACATCAATGATAGCCCTGTCTCCACTCTGCTCACAATCTTTCATTACACACTTCCCCCAGACCACCCTGACGTAGCCCAAATCGAACAACTTTGCACACCACACCTTCCTCATTATCTCTCACCGACATATATATTACACAGTGATCATTTTGAACGCAAGGGCTCATCTGTCCATCACGTCCTAGAGTCGCCCCTAGGCCAGAAGATATTCAATCATTCGTCTAAAAATGTGTTAACTTGTTGTGGCGTTTAGTGCACCTCATGTTCATCTCTCATCACTAAATAAGAAGATAGTAGAAACTTTACCAAAGAATATGATTATGAGAAAACTCATAATGTTCTTATTATAATTAAAATAAAATAAATAAATTTTACGGATAATATTCCACCACATAGACCATCCACCTTATTCATGCTACTCCTGTACTCCCATATATCCCTTCCCGAATAGAGGGTGTAGCCCTTTGTGGGAGCTAGCTTAGCTAGCACTTAAAAAAAAGACAATAAAATTGATTTTGTATCAAAGCTATGTTATATTGAAATAGATTCCACCATGTGCGAAGACCATTCGGCAATACATATGGTCACAATAGCAATAAAATATCATACCTCCAGCAATACGACATTGTCGTCATAGCTGTACGTATAGCTACCACAACAATACTGTTTGGTACCCTAGGGGCTGGTTTCTCCAACGTCGATTAAATATAGCTTAACCATCCGATAACTAACCGTGCGTTAAATTTTTAACCGCCCGTTAAAATTTTTCCATTTCACCAACGCTAACATTACAAATTTAACAAACCGTTTACAATCGGACCGTTAAGTGAAGAAACCACTTGATTTCTAAATTTCTCATAAGCTAAACGAATTCTGATTGGTAGACTGAAAAGTTGTTTACACCTGACAAATGAACCTCGCAATCCGCAAGCAATAGGTCGCAGGCACTTGTTCGTGTGTGTTTGTGTTTTTATACATGTGTGTGTGTGTATGTATTCAAATGATCTCCAAATAAATGCCAATAAAATAATATTAAAATTCGTAAACAAGGCAAGAATATTATCCTCTCCCGACTTACGGAAGCAAGTTTAGTATATATATCTTTTCGACACACTAGAGGAATAGAAACAGATGAGTTGAAAAATATTTCTTATATATGAATATGTTGATACAGATTGTTTCTACTTTCGTTTACATAGCTAATTGCAGTGCTCAAAAGGTTGAAGCCCTTCATTCTTATAAATACAGACAGGATTAGCCAGTTTTCATCTATTTCATGGATTTAATACTTTATGTTAGCTACTTGTATTGTGTGGCGTTAAATGTAGTTCCAATGTTGTTATTTTCATAATTTCGGATGCATGCAAGTATAATGAAATAAAGTCAAGCAACGGGGTGGCTCATGGATCAAGTTCAGTTTAGGTCACCCAGCTACTGAGCAATACGTACGCTTTATAACACTCATTCCCTTGCAAATGATTACTTAGACACTTCTGTAAATATCTAGCGGTAGACAGCAACCCAAATTCAATTTCGAGAAGCTATGCTTAATAATAATTTACATAAATACGTAATCGATTCACTTTACACACAGATATGGTACCACATGGGGAATATCAGTGGCGTCATTTCGTGTGATGAATATCACGTATTTGCTACATAATTAATGGAAAGATATCGAGGGGCGCTAGAAAACGTAGATAGGTTAGGTAAAGCCAGGGTAATTATTTTATCATTATACTTGAAGCACATCACATTTAACAGGCCATACTTGTGTTCAGCTCCAACGCGGAAGTAGCTAATTAATTGCACGTACTTGTTGCAATTTCAGTCTCATACTTTCATGGCCTAAATCTTTCTCCTGTGAATTTTACATTTTTTGGCTTACCTAAATTGAACTTAACCCGGGGCTGGGACACATTATTGAAGGGTGTATGCGTGTTCTTGCACTCACATCATCCTTGTTCCATATTGTTCATTGCACGGATCCGAAATAATGTCAATATCAATTGCAAGTACATTCAGCGCCGCATAACAGGAGTAGCTAAAAGTAAGAAATACGTAATATGAACAGGAATGACTTATTGGCAATAGTTAAAGGAGATATACTCGACGGAAAATCATCTTTGTACGTAATATGAAGAAGTCTTATAGTTATGCTAACTTTTTCTGTTTCCACGTGAACATTTATAATACACGATCGGTAATGTTCACAATACTTTATTTTTTACTCCACATCATTTCCCCTCCCAAAATATCTTAAATCGATGTTTCTGGCATGTACTACCACTCTCCGAAACAGTTTTGTAAACTATATACAGACACGTATTAGAGAAAAGTATTCTCCTGAAATTATTTAAAAGGAATTGTGTTAATCGTTAAGACGACGTGTACAAAGGAGTAGTAAAGCGACTTCGTGCGGTTTTTTTTTTTTACAAGATTGCCTTTCCTTTGTACGATATATATTAAAAACGATGATCAAGTGCGTAATTTATACCTTAGGCCTAAATACGTAGCGCACACGTCTACTTTTCCTGTAAAACCATTCTTTAGAGCGCGTCTTCTTAAGCATACCCATATAGACCCCTAACACACTCGAACATCATATTTACATTGCCCGCAAAGCAGGCAACATTGGTTTTAGATGTTTTTGATCTTTAATACTATTGAAATGCATTGTGCCAAGTTGTATATTTCATCAACAATTCTGTGTTTATGCTTTCCATTTCTCGTTTCCTGTTTTCAAACTTTCGAGATACACAATCACTATCGGACCGTTAAATATTTAATCGACGAAAATCTGAGGATTAAAGTTAACGACAGATTTAACAAACCGTTAGCGTTAACCGATGTTGATGAAACGGTCATTTCTCCTAATCAGACGTTAAATGTGCTTAACGGGTTGTTAAATCTTTAACCAGCGTTGGTGAAACCGGCCGTAGGTCAATTTCTAACAATATGTATAATTATTGTAACTATATAGTATGGTCAGACATAATTCCCTCATTGATGTATAATTATCTACAATGCTAATAAAACATCTTGCTAATTTAAATTGAATCAGGAATTTTACAATGACATAATGGCAAAACCCGTATAGTGACACTTGTAATGTATTTGCAACTCATAATATTGCTGTCCGAATTTCAACTATGACAAATAGGATTTTATGGTTACTCTTACCATATTATTTTTTTGAGTGTGCCAAACGTTCTATGTACCATTGTTTTTTTTAAAAAACAAAACACTTTTGTCCACAAGCATGTTCGATATACCAACCCCCATATCCCCATCCTAGTTCTAAGTGCCAAATCAATCTGGAAGAGTTGAAAACAATCATCATTAGAGAGCGCTGGTCTAAGAGCCAAGCCGTGCTCCCCGCCGTGCGATGTTCCAAATACCAGAATGAAGCACAGTGGGTCAGAATATCGAGAACGTGGCCAAAAATGAAAAACAAAATTATAGTTAGGCATTTTGAACTAGTAGGTTGGCTATAATAATGATAGGATTATTATATCTCGCTCATAGGAACGGTCGAGCGTTTCTTATTACGGTTGTGTTTCAGGTTAAACGTAGCACTCATGTGTGAGCGAGTCATCAGTCTAGTCGGTCAGAACAGGTGGGGCGTCCTTGCCGTGAAATATATTTGTGCTGTGCAGGTCAATTAACAAAAATGAAATGGAGGCTGCTTCAAAAGGTATGCACTCAATTGAAAACGATTTAAGTTCATAATCACATACCAAAAAATATTTTTTTCAATCAATGTTTGTACCGAGAAATTAATAAAATTATCCTAAAATATAATGAAAAGTGAGAGATAAGTTGTGTATAACACGGCATTCCGCTACATTTCGAATTGTCTCATAGATTGTATATTATTTTATTCATGAATCAGCCTTAAAATCCAACTTCTAGCCACTATTCCGATAATGACCACATTTGAAGACAAGCTACAATATTTCGTTAGTTAAGCATTTTGTTAACGTTGATTAAAAAGTATTAAATTCGATCCAAATTCATACAAATAACGTATCGAACGATATCTATAGCGGGTACAAGACAGGACAAAGAACAGGAGGAAGCAGAGACGTACGCAGAGAGGGGTCTAGGGTATCCGAATCCCCTCCCCAACATTCAGACTTTTTGTGAAATTAGTATAATTTTCGGCAACATTTTACGTAAATTTCACACTAAGACAGACCTCGGACACAGCCGAAATCAACTTCTGGGTGCGTGTCTGAGAGGAAGATTATGCTCTCTCTCTTTAAGGGTTCGACGCATAACTTAGAAAAAGACAGGCGATGCTGGGATATACTGCAATATCTTATTCGAATCACATGTTTGTTCTATTTCAGCTTAACGTTCGATACAGGTACTTCTATAGTATTATTTTGTATCATACTAATGTTTATTAATATAATTTTTTCATAAATAATTGTAATAAAAATTAGTTTTTGAATGAAAATAAAAAAAAAACATTATAAATGCGTGACGCAAACGTTTCTTCAATACATTTTCTTACATAAATTATAATTGAATAATAAATAAGCAGTGTGCGAATTAACATGAATGAGGGAGACTGCCCCACCCCCTGTGAATCTGCTTGTAGACGTATGTATAATGCATAATATCAGATTCATAATGTTATTTTCTTATCAACATTTCATCTCCCTGTAAAAAATATCCTTAATTCGCACACTTATTTAAAATAAATTCATAAAATAAATTAATTAAATAAATAAAAGAAAATAACAGAATAAAAATGAAATAAATAATATAAATATATTGTACAGAATATATATTAAATATGAGTATTAATTTTAGGTGCATCAGGTTCATCTTGGGCGCCAGATGATTTCGGCAATTATCCATATGCGATCGAGAGTGAAGAAGGAGCTGTCCATAAAGAAGGGGGAGGAGAAGAAATAGAATAATTACAAGATTAAAAGCTTTGTTTAAATTTGTTCGGGTTTCTTTTCCATACTATTTGTAACTTTTTTTTTATAAAAAAGCCATTTTGAATATTCCAATTTTGATGTCAAATTCGTAATTAGCATGATCATAAACCCTAATATACTGATATTTGTTCAGTTAATCGTATTTGTTTCGGATTAGGTCTACCATATTGGATCCTAAATTTCGAATGTTTCTATTTTGATTTCAAATTTGTAATTAGCACGGTCAGAAACTGTACTATCAATTTTTTTAAAAGCCAATTCTATTTTCTGGATTAGGTCCGCCATATTGGATCCGCCATTTTGATTTTCCTTCTAATGTCAACATTTGTAATCAGAAAAGTTAATAACTCCATTATACCAATTTTTGTCCACTTTGACGGCGATTGTGAATTTGACCACGTTTTCGACATTCTGACCCACTGTCCGACGAGATAATACAAAAGTTCTTGGTGGCAAAAGTTTCTTAAGTTGCGATAGAGATATCACAATCATAGAAAAACGCAGAAATGTAATTAAGACCCTCGTTCCCAAAGACGGTTGAGCCAGCTAAAGGTGTTAATCGATTCCAGTGTCTTCCAATGATTTCTTTGATTTTAAACCTGGTGATCTACACTGCGTATACTGTTGACGTTGAAGAAATGTAACATTTCTAAATTCCATTGATTTCTTTGATTTTAAACCTGGTGATCTATACTGTTGACATTGAAGAAATGTAACATTTCTAAATTCACAATACTTAAAGTGTGTCACACGTGTCCATCACAAGTAGCTATTAAAACCACTTACAAGGACAGAGAGGATAGAAGTTATTAGATATTGCCAAAAGAGGAAATTCAATGGCTGATACAAAAGATTTAGTACATCTGTAAGATCATCTCCATTTGTCTGCTGAGGACAAGAAAGATATGTCGACCATGATATTTTTTTTTTCTTTCTGAATAGTACAGAGAGTTTTATAGAACATTTTCAGCAGCTCAATGATTCCATTAAACAGACAGTTGGAGGAGGAAAGGTTAAATAATGACTTAATCTTCTACTAACATCATATTGCTGTAAATCTGACCTGCTATAATCCTAAATGCAATGGTGTGCTTCAACAGGTATAGGAATTCAAACAGTAAACTGCTGAATGACACTTGGAACAAAAAATTACTTAGTATGGGAAACAGAACGTTCTTCTTATTTATGTTTGTCTCCTTAACCAATCCATTCTTCGTAATTTTGATGTATACAGTACTCTGCTGTAGCGTCAAAGAACCAGTGATTTTGCCAGACCCTTCCCTGTGGGGTTGTATGATATTGGAAGCCAGACGTTATACGAAACTAAATCTATTGTTTTCTATTTCTTCTGTAAATTTCAAATTTGGCTTTTCCACTCTTCAATTCACGATATCTGTACTAAATATAGTAATATTAATATATGAAAAGTATTTGCAAAATAAGAGCAAGGAATTCTGAAATATTTACAAAAAAACTATTTTCTGTAGTTCCTTTAGGACACAAAAGATGTTTTGTGGAAAGACAAATGAACGTACTAACATAAGCCTTTTTCACTGATAATGATTAGAAACAATTATGTAAATATGAACACACCGTTCGTTATTTACATATATTAAGCTGTTTCGTCAAAAAGGTTTATATAAATTTTGTCTCGCAAGTTCAATAATGAAACGTTTTTCAAAAGCCTGAAAATGGCATTTCCTACCGCACATTAGTTACTTACAAATTGGCATTAACTCAAAGAGATAACAGGGGATTGAAACTACTATCGTTCTTCCCGAAATAGGTTGTCTGTACGATTAAATGAACTCCTTTCTCCCTAAAGATGCATTGCGAAGCATATTCTTTTTATAACAAATAAGATTTTCATCCCAAATTTCAATGCTGAGATCACATAAATGGTAATAGATTAGACTATCAGCTTGGGTGAAAAGTGGGCCACTTTACCCGGTAAAGACGAGTAGGGTGTCATTTTATTCCATTTCTTGTCACATAAAATGGGAACCCGGATCAATTTTGGTAGTTTTCATAGATTTTGACGGGAGAATTCGTTTTGGAAGGGGTAAATTTTCTATACGTGAAAGCCTTCGTATTGGCAACGCTGGTGCACTCCTTAATTACCCTAAAGTTTTAGATGATATTTTGTTGGAAAGCTCATTAAACAAAAATTCCAATGGTATATAATTTGTCCCATTGTGCTTCATATTTAGAAGAAGAAAAGGAACAAACTGATTTTTTTCATAATTCACAGGCAGTTGGCAACACTTACATTGATCATACGCCTACGAAAAAACTCATAAAGTTTCGTGCCATACAACATAAAGAAAAATACGAGAAACTAAACATTGCTTCGGTGATCACCTTTTACAATGAGCTAATAAGAAATATGTCCCCCAGACTTTTCTCCCGCTTCGGCTACGACTATACAACTGGAACTTTGTTATCCCGTCTGTTGTTCAATCACAACAATTCTGAGCAAAACTGAGCCTCTTTGGGCAACTATCAGTGCGGCGGATCTAGGGCGTTTTGATTTATTACAGCACCGCTGTGGTCGCCATTTTTTTTTAGAGAAATTGCGCAGTGAAAATATGCACCCTCTCCCTCTACCCCTCTAGCCAGAGAAACCATATAGGCAGTATATTACCCTTTAGGTTGGTTCTTTCTTGTCATTTAAGGCCGTTTTGCTTCATTATTATATGAGCCTGGAGCCCGATCTTCCTGTTCACACCAGCCTTATGGATTCTCTTTCTTCGTATAAATAATAAAGGAGTTTTCCCTTCTTTTTGTAGTTCTATAAGAGTACCAGCGTTCTGTGATTCTGGTTTTTGTTCTATCGGTTTGCTGGTATTCTCAGTTAACTTTACTATTTTGTCCTGTGAGGCTCAATATGCTCATATGTTTGGTCACGAACCCATGTGTGGATCAACTCCTCTCAGAGTCTTAGGTTCTAATTTTTCATTACGTACTATTCTTTTTCTTTTCGGTATTCTACTTTGTGTGACTCATGATTTTAGTCGTCTGGTAGAAGTGACTGTGGTTATTATTTTAATGTTTGCTTTATCTTTATACGGTGACAATTTGTGTTAGTGGTCAGTCAATCATGTTCATGACCGGACTCTTGGCTGCTTGACGTACGGTATATCTGTTAGTTACATCTCTGTCCATTTTCCTCTTATCTTTTTGGTTGGTCTCCTCCCACTTGGAGGAGTTTCCTTGATTTCTGAACTTTTACGCTTTCCCGATTTATATATTGAGATCTGGTAACCGTTGCTTCATTAACCGGACTTCATTGTATGTTTCCGGTTCATGTGGTCTTTAATACATTGTTTTGGTCGTAAAACGGTCGATTTTTTTACTTTAAGTACACTTTTCTCGTTCATTTAGTTTATTTGTGTAATGAATTGCATTGGCAAGCCTCCTTATGTGTTTGCAAGTAGGTATTCAACATAGGTATCTCAGGGCAGGTTCAAATATAGATGCTCACGTAGGACACAGATACGGATTGTTACAGTAGCTGTGCCTCTATCTTACAGTAAGTTCTTTCCTCCATATCTAATGCAGTTTTTACCACCTGCTCCGTGTGTATTGTAGTAGGTAGTGGGTGCAATATTTCACATTTTGAGTCAACTTTTAATCTTCTACTATGTATTCTGAGATACAACTTTTCTGTGGTGTGTTTAAGCCTCTTTGGTTCTTCACGTTTTTGTAGGTAAGAATTTCAAAAATCTTCATATGTGTTGAGTTTTCTCTTTTGTTTCCAGTTATTTTTGCATATATTTGCTTTCTGTCACAAGAATTTCACATGATAGTTCCTTAATATGTTAGACTTTTGCAATGTTTTATTTTAGCGTTATCTTTTTCTAGCCATTCACAGCTTAGTAGAGGCCTCATGGTCCTCTTCTGTGCTGTGGTGAGCAAGGACCTACAGTATTTCTTGTCCTTTGAGCCAGTTTTTCACTGAGTTTGTGTCACTATCTTTTACCAATCAGAGGTGAACTGGCACTCTCTTGGTCCAACTATAGGTTGAGAAGGGACTGGAAAGATTTCAGGAAATATCCCACAAGCGGGTACACAATTAACATCTTGCTGAAGCTATATCTAGCACAAAAGTTATGCCAAAATGAAACTTTAAATCAAAGCTTAGTTGAAACACCGGCCTGCTGCTCGGAATAAAAATGTACAAACTACTCTGTAACACACAGAATTGATGAAAGACGAAAAGGTTAATGACCATAGGACCTTCCAGGATCAAAAGAATCAGAACCTGCAACGATGTAATTATTATAAAATTAAAAATATGTAATTATAAATATTATAATTATAAACATATAATTATAAAATTATTATTATAGTGACACAAACTCAATGAAAAACTGACTTAAAGAACAAAAAGTGCAGGAGGCCCTTGCTCATCACAAGAAAGATGAGGGTCATGAGGCCTATACTAAACTGTGAGTGGCTAGAAAAAGATAACGCTAAAATAAAACATTGCAATAGCCTAACGCATTATGACACTATGATGTGACCGAAGCCAATCATCTGCAAAAATAATTGAAAACAAAAGACAATACCCAACACATATGGATTTTTTAAAATTTCCTACCTACAAAAATGTGACGAACTAAAAAGGCTTGAACACACCACAGAAAAGTTGTATCTCAGAATACATAGTGGAAGGTTAAAAGTGCACTCCAAATGTGAAATATTCCACCCATTACCTTCTACAATAAACACGGAGCATATGGTTATAATGTAAAAACTGCATTAGATATGGAGGTAAGAACTTACTGTAAGATAGAGGCACAGTTACTGTAACAATCCGTATCTGTGTCCTACGTGAGCATCTATATTTGAACCTACTCTGAGATACCTATATTGAATACCAACTTGCAAACATATAAGGGAGCTTGACAATGAAATTCATTACACAAATAAACTAAATGAACGAGAAAAATGTAGTAAAAGACAAACGTTCGGCCGGTTTTGAACCAAAACAATGCATTAGAGACCACACGAACCGGAAACTTACAATGAAGCCCGGTTAATGAAGCAACG